>JAMPIV010012613.1:0-192234 GCA_024509875.1 Oreohelix idahoensis | reverse complement strand
TTTTCAAGGGTCAAGGCCATGCTCCTGAAAATGGTGCCAGACCCTTTGCCTCTGATGCCTACTGCAGTCAGGCCAATAACCCCTCAGCTAATGAATTTTCATTAGGGCGGAATCATTTTGTTGAGAAAGTAAAGGAATGATATTGATATCTATCTAAATAGATATGAACTTTACTACCAGGTATGAGGGTTAGAGAGAGAAAAGGTGGAGCGAGAGAAAGTTTATCTCAAGGTCTTCGTGGGGCAGCTTATGAAGTGTTGCCAAAATGTGAGCAGAGGTGATTCAAAAAATTCATAAATGAATCTAAAAGCAGGCTCTATTTGTTAAGTGTATAAGGAAAAGAACCAGAATTTTTATAGAAAAAAATTTATAGAATGCTAAACTACTGTCAGGTGAAAACCTGTGGGTGGGGGGCTGGGAGGGGGGGTGGGGGGGTGGGGGGGGGGGGGTGGGGGGGGGGAGGGGGACAAACTATACACCACTACGCAATGGGGGGGAGGAGCTGATAGGGGGGGTTTTTGGTGGACAGGCCGTTAGTAGACGCATACGAGTGGCGCATATGTGAGCAAATCGATCAGCGGGCAAGCCAATCTTAGGTACAAGACTAGGAAGTCCAATGAACACAACAAACCGCAAGAAACTCTTGAACAAAATGGTCCTTATAGAGCAATTAAGAGAGTCCATGGCTCCAGACCTGAGAAAGTTTCTCATGGAACAAGGTGCAGAGAGGCTGGGTGAGTTGCTAAATGTTGCTGAAAGGTATCAAGCAGCTCCAGCAGAGGTAACAGGTAATAAAAAGAAACAAGTGGATAACTTTAGGGCACCACAGAACTTTAATAAATTTGATCCTAGGGATCAAAACAAAGGTAAGCACCAGTTTGATAGGCCCCGAAATGACTATAAAAATAAAACCCCACAATTCAATGAAAAGAAATATGATAACAGGAAACCCTTCAGACAGGAAGGAAAATATTGTCAAATATGCAGGATGCATAATCATAATACTAGTGAATGTGGTAGGAAAGTTCCTCCATATCACGCGGCATGCATGACAACAGTGGACAAGGGGAAGAAGAAACTGACAGAGAATCATATAAATCTTCAACATCCCCCCCATCTGTGAAGAAGTGACATGTAATGGGGCCAAGGTTAGGTGCCTTTACGATTCAGGTTTAGAATATGACTCAGTTGTGAGTGCAACCCTAGTGCACCCTGAACAGTATACCACAGAGAAAGTGGAGATACAAGGGGCCGTAAAGGGAATATCCACCATGACACTTCCCGTAGCCGAGATCAATGTAGAGACAAGGTACGTGGAGGGAGTGATTAGAGCAGCCGTGTGTGACGACCCTAATTACCCGCTGGTGTTAGGAAGTAAATATGTGTTTCTAGGAAGCCCTGTAAAACCTGTGGTAATGGCCACCCTCCAGGTCAGGTCGACCCCTAGTAGAAAGGAGGAGGAACCACCACTAGTTTATTCTCATAAGCAGATGAGAAAGGCCCAGGCAAAAGATAAAACATTAAAACCTTGCTTTGGTAAATTGCTCAACAGCCATGCACACCCTAAGAAAGGACAATTTTACTTGAGAGATGGACTGCTCCACCGGAAGGAGCGAGCAGGACCCAAAGGATATGGACAGTTGGTACTCCCAACTCCCTACAGAGAAGAAGTGATGGCACAAGCTCATGTTGTACCAGACGGAGGACACCAGAGAAATGGGACTACCCGTCAAAGGACATCGGAAAAATTCTACTGGCCCCAAGTAGCTGCTGATATTGCACAATTTGTGGGGGCCTGTGAAAAATGTAGCAAGGTACAGTCCCCAAGTTGGGAAAATCATAATCAGATGCCAGCCAAGCATTCTGAAACATATGGGCCTAACAATAACAAGGAAAATAAAAAAATAAGGTTGACATAGATAGGTATCCACCTTCCCCCAACAGTGTTCACCAAAAATATTTAGATTCGCAACTCTAAGAAGGGCATCCGGAGAAAATAGAAACTCAGACCAGTCAACCCAGGAACAGTTTGAAGCCGCTGTTAGGGAGCTGGCTGACATTGACATTGAAGATGATCCGCCTAAAGTAAAACCGAAACAAATTGTTAACAGAAGAACAGTGGGCAGTGGACGAGTGAGCAATTCGGAAAATGCTCACAGCGCTTCACAATATGGCTATTAACTTAGCATTAAAAGGGCACTGGTGACATTGAAAGTCACCCGACCCTACACCGTCCAAGGGAAAGTATTGATCAGACCCTGGATGGAGATAACCCACACATCTTATAGCAATGCTAAGGGCGAATTGATTTCTGATGCAGAAACTCATTTCCCCACATATTATCTTAATTCACCAGATTGTCGGTAGGTGGAACTATATTTGATGAATATGGCCTCCATTTGAGTGGCACATTATAGAACATTATAAATATATTATTAGAAGGGTGTTTCCACATTCAATCACGCCTGAGATCAGACCAATTGTTGGCTGTGAACATTTCGGAGGAGCAGAGTGTCTCCATTGTTGCCCTTTTGAATTGAGGATAGTCCGAGTGTTTATTAAGGCTGATCAGGAAATAATGGATCCCCTACACAACTCAGATATCACCCTATAGATCAACTCCTCATAACGTACAAATTGAGGAACATCTAATATTCTCGGGACATGTCGTTAAGCAGACTCAGAGAAAAGAAATGGTGAATATTGATTGCTAAGCAGTAGTAAGACAAGCCGTAACACTTGCAGCTGTAAAGTAACATATTTGAAATGGATTCTTGGATTGCAGAGGTCTGAGGCAATCTTCGTCAGTAGTGCTTACTTTGAATTGACCCATCTGCATTAATCCATGATCAAAATAAAATCAGAGAAACGTGATGCAGATTTTCTAAGCCGCCATCCGTGCGATGAAAATCAAAGAAATCACCAGGCATAGACATAAATTTCTCTATGTGTATATAGAATTATAGATTGACGTATAACGTCTGTTTTAAGAGGGGAGAATTTGTCGTGAAACTTTCTAAATCCACATATATAAATTAAAAGGTAAATGTAAAGCCTAACACATAAATTCAATAAAAGGAAAGAGAAATGGTAAAAGTACAGTGCTGTCACAATGGCGTACAAAAATCCCCCTTGTTTTCTACTTCGTCTGCAAATTGTAACGTTTCACGTTGATAGTAAAGCCTACTGCATCACTACACGCTTTCTACAATAAAACGTGTACTGCATTTCTAAGAAAACCTTGAGCTAGGCATCCTGCGTAATGACCTAAATTAATACTTCCATTAATTTCATTTTATACACGGCGTGATGAAAAGACAGATGAAACTTAGGATAGAAAGAGAGAGTGAGGGCTGAAAGCAGGAACGCATGCCACACTAACACGCGTCTCGCGATATACAATTAATGCCACCCCAAGCGTAAGGCCAGAGGCACTAACTTTTTTTCAAATAGACCGTGATAAAAAACACTACAACTACGAGAGTTAGGTTTAAAAACCTGAAAAACGCTTATTAGGAAACATGACATTATACTGGTTTACGTTTGAAAGCCTGACAGTACAGCAGACACCCTAAAAGTTTGGAAGTGAGGAGGTGGTAACAGCACGACTATCCTAGAAGAAAATACATATTTTGAACGCAGCCACTTAGCTCACTTAAAACTTATATATTTGAGTTCCTTAGGACTTGCTGACAAAGAATATGTTAAGTGTTACGCAAATAGTCTAGGAATTAACAAATTATAGCCAAAAGAAAATAGTGAGGGTGTCAGACAACACCAAAAAATAATCGCACAGTGGCATGTTTTGAAACCACTATTTTACGGGAAATGGGCCACCATGTAAAATCCTATTTGATTGGATAGAAATAAATGTAAGGCTAAACACGATTAGTCGGGCTACAAATACTAATTCTTTGTTGTTAGGGAAACGTGAGTAGGAGTACTTTTTTTGAAAAGCTGTGTAAACATGGCCCGATTGGTTAGACCCGCCAATATAGTCAATTAAGAGCGTCAGTTCAGGGCCACACTTTAAAATAAACTTACTAAGAAACAGTGCGTTGAGAGCCAGATCATATTTTTCTAAATAAAAGTCTGGGACAGAGGCAGATCGGAATTTGTGCCATTATTCATCGCCAGTCAACGTATCTGTGTATTATTTCCATGAATTGTGGTAAGCGTGATATATTCGATATCTTTTTAATGAAAATTGAATGTAAATTGATAATTTATGTCTGTATATGTGTGTGGTTCAGTAGCCAACATGAGGCAAAGCCTAAATATTGCTCCAACCTGAACAGGACGTGTCGGAGAAAAGTAAAACTGCATGGAATTGCCAAACAGTACACTGACACCTATCTTATTGACTAGAAAGAAATAATGCTGGAATTGCAGAGGCGTAGTAACCATTTAGGAGGAGTATACTGGTGTAAATTGTTTCAGATGAAGCTAGCAGTTGGCCTATCGCTCTGAACTCAGTGTTTGTTATGTATTGCGTTCAGTGTGGAAATAGATTATAAATTAGTTATGAAGTAGGAGGTACAACCTTCTTGTTTCAGGGACTGTGGTCCTAGTTATTGAAGCAGCACCTGGTCTGAGTTTTGCTGAATCCAGAGGCTGACAGCATACTCCTTGGTCCAGATAGCGACCAGTGAGGTGTCTCCAGAACACAGGAAGCAATCGAGCAGAGGAGTCTTTTCCTGCCGCCATCACGAAAGATAAGCTTCTGTGGCCAGAGTAGCTCAACATTATGTGCCCCCTCAAAAATTGACATTTTGTTAAACACAGAGGGACAATTAATTGGTTCAAATGACAGGAACTGTGAAAGTTTCCCAATACTATTTCCCCGATAATCAAACACTTGAAGTCATGATGAAAAACAACAACCAAGCTTGAACAAAACCAGTATTACCTCATATTACTACTGCACAAATTACACACATAGAATAATAATAATAAAATATGTCAATACAAAGATTACATTTATAAACTGTGTACATATTACTTGTAATTACATTTGATTGTGATTCCTGGTTCACTGTGTAGTTGAATCAGGATATCCATTATTGACAAGAATTAATACATATATTTTTAAACTTAAACACTTGACTCATTTAAGATAGTCTTATAGAGTGTTATATGTGTGTGAGTGTCACAGTGTTGTAAAGTGTTGTGGAATAAATTAAATTGTTTATCTGTCTGTTGTTGTTGTGACTTACACTTCATCATTTTCATAACCCTAGACATTTAACGTAGTCATCACAATATTCCAAAATAATTCTGACTGAGGTATAAATGTGGTAGCAAGTAAGGTCATTTGTAATACACCACACTTATTAGATACAGATACCTTCACAGCTGATCTCAGTCAGTACACTAAGTCCCCTATAAATATTTATAACATCCCACTTTACCACAAGGGGGTTGGTAAAATCCAATGATTATGCTTGACAGACAGTGTCAAGGAAATCTATGTTCTTCTTCACGAATAGAGCAGTGAGTAAAATATTGCTACTGTTGACTGTTCTTCTTCCAGTTTGATAATTATAAAAAAACGACTTTATGAATTGGGATTTTAAAATAGTCTTTGGGTTTGCTTTGTTTCTTTATACTTCAGATAGCCGAATCCCAACAGGATCGTAACAAAGATTAAATTTCAAATATGTTCATAAGTCACTGGAGTAATCGAACTGAGTCGGCAAGATTTTAGATATATATTATTGCTGCGAAATGGCTGCTTAAATGATGTTTCATTGCTGCTTAATTGCTGCTTAAATGATGTTTCATTGCTGCTTAATTGCTGGGATGCGAGGTTCAAAAGATCATTCTGGATGCAATAGAAAAAACATGAAATACAATAAAATCATATTAAAATCTAACGCGCGATACATTTACAGTTTAACTATTTTCTGCACTAGCGTCTTCAATTAATAAAGCAAGAGAGAAAAAAAAACTCCCCGTGAGGTTAATAGTTGAAAGCACATCTATTTATACAGAACTAAACTGTATTAAAGTTATAATTCCCTTAAGCGGCTATTGTATTAGGAAATAAACTTATAGATGTAACATTTAGTTGGCACTAGAACTTTGAAGATGGGCTTATTTAATAAGGTTAAATTTACACCACAATCCAGTGAACTAAATATGAAATAACTAGACCACCGATCACTCGAAGCTAATGTATAAATTACCGTCTGCACAGAAAAAGAATTTCACTCCAATAGCCAACAATTTAGATGAAATCTAGCAGGAATTTTTTTACTATGTGCTAGTGAATCTTAGAATTCTGTCAGAACGAATGATACGTTGCCCTTTTCAGATTCTGTATTTATCTATTAGAAAGGCAAGATAAATGGTACATGTGAAAATTTCGCGCCTCTTCAGTTCCCAGGGAAGTCGAAGTTATTTAGCCGCCATGCTAACCACGATGGCCCGACTGGCTTCCGATCTACGTTCGTTTCAGGCTGCTCGCACGAGCATGTGAAATTCCGGCGAGACTAGCCTCGTTCGCGGTGAGTTTCCTGATTCCTCAGATCGTATCCGCTACGCTGAGCGTTCCGTCTTTCGGGCAAGTCTGCCGGTGGCCACAGAAGTGCGAAGTCTGCATGAAGCTTTCTTCTGATCGCTCGTGTCCGTCTTGCGAACGGTTCAGTGTTCGTACGGAGATGCTAAACTTCTGCTTCTCTGTTCTGGGGATCTTCTTGACTGCTTTGATCCTAGCCGCTACTCTTCGTTGATGAAAAGTTACAACAATACTGATGTTCAGGGATTCTAATGTTATGAAAAGCTAAAGTCCCTTTAATCATCCATCAAATCAGGGAAAATTCACTTGACAAACTAGACGTACGTCACAATCGTCCCCACTTTTAGACATGAAACCATTTTTCATGTTTCCTTCTTTACAATGGAGGTGACCTGATTGGTGACTTTAGGATGAGTGGTATCTTCAGTTTGCTCTTCTTCCTCTGTAGACCAGTTTCTACTCAAGAAGTCAGCTCCGACATTCTGTTTTCCTGGAATATATTCCACTTTGAAGGAATAGACGCTCAATAATAATGCCCAGCGCATAATCCTTGCGTTGAATTCCTTATTGGCACCAAGGAAAGCTAATGGAGCGTGGTCGGTTTGTACTGTGAAAGAAGTACCATACAGAAACTCATGATGGCGTCTGATGCCATGAATCAGAGCGAGACATTCTCTTTCAACGACACTGTAGTTGCGTTCAGCCTTGTTCAGTTTCAGACTGCCGTAAGCTATTGGGAATAGCATATTCGGGTCACTGTCCTCGGCTTGCAACAATGTTGACCCGATGCCCTGACCTGATGCGTCAACTCTCAGTACGAAAGGCTTCTTAAGGTCAGGTAACCTTAGGATGGGGTATGCCGACAACTGTCCTTTCAAAGTGCTGTATGCATGTTCGCCCTTTTGATCCCACATGACCTTATCAGGACAACCTTTCTTGGTGAGGTCAGTCAGAGGTGCCGTAAGTCCGTTGAAGTTCTCGATGTATTTCTGATAATATGCACATAGTGATAGGAAGGAACGCACGTATTTCTTCGTTCTGGGCCTTTTGGCTGCAGCTATTTTCTCCACGTTCTTCTGAACAGGCTAACTACAGCCGTGGGAAATAGTATGCCCCAAGAAGTCTAGCTTTTCGAACCCGATGAGACATTTGCTAGGTCTGGCTGTGAGACCAGTTTCCTGTAGTCTCCTGAGGAGCATAGCAACCGTAGCAATATGTTCGTCGTAGGTTTCCGATGCAATTAATATGTCATCCATGAAATTATGGATGTGGGGACTTTGCAAAGGTTCTAACAGCTTCCTCATCATTCTGGTGAACACTCCTGGTGCGTTATGCAATCCGAACGGCATCACATTAAATGTGTAATGTCCTTCACTAGTGCTGAAAGCTAGCAAAGGTTTAACTTCCTCCTTGACTGGTATTTGATAATAACCTTTACTGAGGTCAATCTTGGAGAAAATCGTTGCCTTGCTGAGCTTGGTGAACAACTCAGAAACAGTTTGGAGAGGTTCGGGCTGGAATTCCGTAACAGCGTTTAGCAGCCGGTAATCTATACACAGCCGAACTTCCTTATTGGGCTTCTGCAACAGCACTACACTAGAACTGTAAGGAGATGTAGACTCACTGATAATTCCTGCCTGACGCAGCTTGTCTATTTCTCCGCGAAGTGCATCATCTTTAGCGTACGGGATGGGGTAAACTCTGGTTCGAACAGGGGTCTCATTTGTTAGTTTCATATCAAATTCGATGAGATTTGTTCGACCAGGTACATCCGTTAAGACTGCACTGTACTGTTTTAGTAGCGCCCTGGTTTCTGTTTGTTGTTCTGGTGAGAGATTGTCGCCGAACTTGACATCTTTAAAGGATTCTGTGGGTTGCAGTGGATACTCCATGCAACCATCATCATCTTCCTCGTCTTCCGTTGCTATGGCGACAGCCAGGAGATGCTCGGAGGATGGCACCGGTCTTTCCAAATATTTCTTTAGCAGATTTATGTGGAAGACCTTCTCCTTTCCTTTGATGGAGATCTTGTAATTGGTACGTGAGATCTTTTTAAGGACGGTAAACGGCCCTTGCCATCCGATGCGAAGTTTATTGCTTCCGGTTGGAAGTAGCAATAGGATTTTCTCCCCTGGTTGTAGTTCTCTCTCTTTTGCAGCTTTGTTGTATCTTTTAGCATGTTTAGCGCGGGCTTTCTTAAGGTTGGTAGTAGCTAGATCCCATCCTAGCTTTAGCCTTTCCTTGAGCTCAGATACATACTTGCTTGCAGAGACGACTGTCTCGTCAGCCTTTTGGTCTGTCAAGGACCGAAGTAAGGCTTCTAGTGGCCCCTTAATAGGTCTGCCAAATAAAAGTGTAGCTGGCGCGAATCCCGTAGACGCTTGGGGAACCTCTCGGTAGGCGAATAAGGCAGCCGATATATATAGGTCCCAGTCTTCCGGTTTCTCTTGACCCAGCTTACGTAACATGGTGGTGAGGGTACCGTTAAAACGTTCCACGAGCCCATTTCCGGCCGGATGGTAGGGACTAGTGTGGATATGTTTGGCCCTCAAGATCTTAAAGATCTCCTCCATTAACAGGCTACGGAATTGGGATCCATTGTCCGTCAAAACTTGTTGAGGGAATCCCAACCGTGTAAAGATTTGCACGAGGGCTTCTGCGACATGCTTGGAATTTATGCATGGTAGCGGTACAGCTTCGGCCCACATTGTGCAAGTGTCGACTAAAGTCAGGATGAACCTGTGCTTTCTTTTGGTCCTTTCCAGGGGTCCAATGATGTCGACAGCAACCCGTTCAAATGGAGTACCCACTATTGGCATTTGCCCCATAGGTACTGGGGGTGTCAAGTGCTTGGGTGCTACCCGTTGGCACTGGGCGCAGGATTTCACGTACCTGATAATGTCAGAGTTCATTCCTGGCCACCAATAGTTGTTTTTTATTCGCTGAATAGTGGCGTTTTGTCCCATATGTCCGCTAAAGGGAAGAGAGTGCCCCATTTCTAAGATCTGACTTCTGTACTGCGTCGGTACTAGGAGCTGGTTATTCCCCGTGTCCGGGTTGCCCGTTCTACGATACAATACGCCGTCCTTAGAAAAGATGTCTCCGTTGTGTCTGGGGTCCTTAGCCATGGGCAGTTTTCTAAAGCAGGGCTCCAGAGTAGGATCCTTTTGTTGCGCCTCCTTCAGTTCGTTCGGCAACAAATTTGGCGCAGGCTCCCTCTCCTTCTTGGCTTGCCCTCTTGTGGTTACCGCTGCCACAATCGGCTCCTTTGGTCTCCCAATAAACACATATCTACATCCCAGGATAACTGGGTAGATAGGATCATCCATAATGGCCGCTTTAATAAGTCCTCTGACAAAGTCAGAGTGTATTTCTACCAGTGCGATAGGAAGCGTCCTGGGTGCATCACTCCTGAAAACTCCACTAAGTTTGACGGTTTCCTCTGTCTCCTGACCTGGTTTGACTAGGTGTCTGGCGACAATACAACTAAAGCTTAGTCCAGTGTCAAAGAGACAAGTAGTTGAGGTACCATTCAAAATTACAGTTCCTCGAGTTGAGGGTCGGTCCCCCTCAGCTTTAGAATCACTGACATTGACTCTACCTTTCGAGGCTGTATGCAAACATCCGACGCGGTTTGAACCGGTTTGTTTGCCCTGATCAGATGTTCCTAGTGTAGGGGTCTTCCCTTTTCCTTGACCTTGGTGGCCGCGCTGCCACGTAGGCTTGGTGGGTTGATCGGAATTGTTGTTGGGGGGTATCGGGTTTTGTAGAATTTCGATTTTTCCTGGGGAGGTCTCTGGGTATTATTTTCTCGTTGGTTATAGTTCTGAGAGGAATTAGAGGAATAGGATGACTGCTCTAGATTTTGTTTACGAGATGGCTCATCTGTGGGTTTACGTTTAGTGCTGGGAAGTTCGGCCATTGCATTGGTATAGCGTTCTGTCTTATTGAGTATGTCCTTAAGCCTGACTGCGCCCTGGTCAGCCAAAAATCCACGGGTTTCGTTTGACAAAGTTGACTTTATCTGTTCCACAAGAACAAGTTCAAGTAATCCCTCATATGTAAGAGGTAGTTCAGATAATTCAATGCACTTTGTCAAATAGCCCGTGAGACGTGAAGAGAACTGCGGGAATGTTTCCGTGCTCTCTTTCCGGCTGTTTCTGAACATTTGCAGAAATTTTCGGGCGGTCATCTCAAACCGCTCTAGCAAGGCCTTCTTTAGCATGTCGTAATCATGTTGGTTCGGTCCCAGCTTTGTGTATACGTCATAAGCATTAGCTTTTAGTGACGTTGAGAGCTTAAGACCCCAGCGGGAACTCTCTAACCCATACAGATTTGCGAGCCTTTCGAATTTTTTTAGATAGCTGTCAATTTTTTCATTGGGGCTAGGAAAAGATTCTAAAGCAAAAGACATCGCCGTTAATTGGGCAGACTGAGTGCTGGAGAGATCCATTGACTGGGACTGGGGCGAAGACGGCTCTCCGTTATTCGAAGTAGAGGCGCCCCGACTCTCTAAAGCCTTAAGCGCCAGTTCATGTTGTCTTTCCCGCTCCCTTTCTCTCTCTCTGCGGGCTTCCATTTCTGCCTCAATTTTCTTGTTTTCTGCCTCAATTTTCTTCTGCTCCAATAAACGCTCCGCCGCTTCTTTCTTTTCTGCTCTATCTTGAGCATCTTTCCTCTCTGCTCTCTCTTGTGCTTCCTTCCTTTCCGCGTCATACCTTTCAAGTTCCTGGTTGACAAACAAGTTAGCGGCTTCTCCTTCTAAACCTGATTCTTTCGCCTCCAGCCTTAGGATGGATCTCATCTGAATCCTCTCTGACATGATTAAAGAACTGGATGCTACTACTATTAGAGAATAGCAAGAAAGAACAAGAAGGGGAAAAAACTCAAACTCGCTACGAGAAAAAAAAAAACACAAAGTATAAATTTACTTGTGTCACCTCCTACCTTAAATGTGTTAACTTATCGCTGCTGTTTTCTGGCAATTAAGGCTCTAAACGCAAGCGACTAATGCCACTAAAATGGTAAGTTACACTGGAAAAAATTTTACTTTTAATTCTTTTTTTAAAACAATTAAATTAAAAAAAAATTTTCCTGAAATTTTAATTCTCCACTACAAAAAAACTCCCCCTGAAGTCAATTATATGAGAAGAGACGATGTTAACTAGACTTAAAAAGTCAGAACAAGGCGTCTTTAGCTAAGCTCAACTCTTTTTAACTTCAAAAACCTTTAGTGACTGTAAAACCAATCACGCAATCCCAGCAATCATATAATAAAATTTCAATTTTCTCTGCCAGAGAATACAAAGGTGACAAATATTTTAATCACTAACTTCTTGCTCCTGTGGAAAGAACAAACCTGTAATACTTATTGTGTGGTCGGCCCAAAATACTAAAAGGCTTTGTCTAGGGGAAGTAATTACTTTTTTTAAATTATACCCTACTTCACAAAGACAATCAACCACACTCTATTTAAACTAGGCTCAGAATCCGGTACGAGCTAACCATTTATTTGTCGTAATTTTTATCTGAGAGAGTTCTGATGGATATTGGTCCTTTAGAGTGTAGAATGATAGTGAAGGCTCTGTGAGAATAAGGATTTAGGAAAGTGAGGTAGTAGATTCACAAGGGCTGGGGAAGAGTAAGGACAGTCTCTTATTACGACAATATTTGTCTCTCAAAAACTATTCCTACCACTCTTCTGAACAAACAGTTGTTTGTCAGTTCCAGTCGCTCATGCGCACACACCGATTTGGTGATTCTGACGCACAACGTACATGAATACACACTACGATAACAAAATATGGGAAATGTTTGGGTTTTGGGCCAGCCGACACCAATGCTAATAAAGTTTTTTTAATACTTTTATTATCATAAAATCAAGTTACAAGTAAGTATCAATGTACCGTCAGAAATCATGGGTTACAAAACACAAAATAACAGGGGGGAGGGTTTCTGAGGAGAAATATCCAATGCACCATTTCCCGCTTGTATTTACTAACAGAAAAGACCGGGTCCCAAAGACGAGAAGGGGGGGGGGGGGTGATGATGATGATCAGAGATAGGCAATTTAACCCAATGGTAAATTTATTACTCTGAGTCAAGGGGTTACAGTAATAGGGGGTAAAGGAAAAGCTAGGGGTCATCAAATGTTTTCCTTTGATCAACCAATTTTCCCGGGAGGGGGGAATGCTCACAGTTAAATAATCCCGCTAGGAGAAATCCCGTACAATTAATACAGTACACCTTAATACTAGGTTGAACTAATTATAAGGGTAAAAAGATTAAATCTCCTTTTTTATTTAAAAAAAACACGCTTGGTTGGCCAGCACACAGTCATACACACACAGACTTACCAAATGGTGAATTCTGGCACTTCATAGGAAATACATAAAAAAACAGCACTAAACCTTGGCTTAGGTAAAAGTATTTTCTTCCGTGTACAGCCCCAGATTAGCGGGTTGTTGAAGTTAACAAAGTGTCCCGAAATCGCTGGACGTTGAAGTTTAACGGTACTGTTGGTTTATTAGATAAAGTTCCTAAAGAATGGCACAGGCCCTTGGCTAGGTGTGAGGAATGGTGTGGTGTCTAAGATTGGCACAGCTGGTGGAGATAACTTTCTTTTGCAGTAATGTCACAAACTACAAAAAACACTGAGGTAAGTTCTTCAGGGGGTTGGTAAAATCCAATGATTATGCTTGACAGACAGTGTCGGGGAAATCTATGTTCTTCTTCACGAATAGAGCAGTGAGTAAAATATTGCTACTGTTGACTGTTCTTCTTCCAGTTTGATAATTATAAAAAAACGACTTTATGAATTGGGATTTTAAAATAGGATGTAACATTTAGTTGGCACTAGAACTTTGAAGATGGGCTTATTTAATAAGAAAGGCACCACAATCCAGTGAACTAAAATGGTAACATGTGAAAATTTCGCGCCTCTTCAGTTCCCTAGGGAAGTCGAAGTTATTTAGCCGCCATGCTAACCACGATTATTTAGCGCCATGCTAACCACGATGGCCCCAACACAGTGCACAGAGCTTCAACACATCACCCTATTCTTTCAGTGATTTACCCCACCCCGACGTACCAATTCTGAACACCTTCACCCCCACCAACCGAACCCCCATGCCTCCCCCACGTTCCCCGCCCTCCTGCTCCCCCTCCCCCCCCCCCCCGCCCCCGCTCGCCCCCCAGAGTTGCCCCTGATCAATCCTCCCCCCCCCCCGACCCGCACTCCCCCCCCAACCCCCCACCCCCCCCCCCCCCCCCCCCCCCCACCCCCCCCCACACCGCCGCCCTCCCGGTCCCGCGTCCGAGTCCTCCCCCCGCCATGAAAATTTCCGACTGGCTTCCGATCTACGTTCGTTTCAGGCTGCTCGCACGAGCATGTGAAATTCCGGCGAGACTAGCCTCGTTCGCGGTGAGTTTCCTGATTCCTCAGATCGTATCCGCTACGCTGAGCGTTCCGTCTTTCGGGCAAGTCTGCCGGTGGCCACAGAAGTGCGAAGTCTGCATGAAGCTTTCTTCTGATCGCTCGTGTCCGTCTTGCGAACGGTTCAGTGTTCGTACGGAGATGCTAAACTTCTGCTTCTCTGTTCTGGGGATCTTCTTGACTGCTTTGATCCTAGCCGCTACTCTTCGTTGATGAAAAGTTACAACAATACTGATGTTCAGGGATTCTAATGTTATGAAAAGCTAAAGTCCCTTTAATCATCCATCAAATCAGGGAAAATTCACTTGACAAACTAGACGTACGTCACACTACCATATAATTTTTATGGTCAGTTTCATTATGGTTTATGTTTTCAATTTTGTCACCGGCAATCGTCAAATAAAATTTTACACAAGACGGCCATCTTTCCCCCCTTTCTCATCTCTCGCTAGCATGTATTTTTCAAATAACTACTTGTTTTAGTGACGTCAGTAATACTACCGAGAGGAGGAAATAAAATTTGTCTGCGTGTTTGCCTCTGTTGGCTTTGCCGCAGCGTGTATATATGCATGGCATAATGTGTCAAGCGAAGCGGGGTTTTGAGCGGCGGGTGTAAGAATTTGCGTTAATTATAACTGTTGTCTTGTGTTACACTACCAAATTTGTAAGGATTACTACTTATTACCAGCGTTAAAGTCAAAATATTACGTTAATTCAGACAGTAGTTTGGCGGCACACTTCCGCAAAATCGTTAATTGTAAGTCTTGCCGCAGTCTCTATCAGATCGGGCAAAATGTTAAAAATGTACGTCACAAGGAAAGCGAGTAGGTTTAAACTGCGGGGTCGGTTCTAAGCCTGTCCACGGCACAAAATTCAGTGCTATGCTGGCGTGTGAGAGGATCACAGTCAGACACAATCGGACGGGTTTATTTATTATCATTTTATGACTAAAATCTTACTAAAATGAGCGATTATTCTCGCAGATTTTACTACACTGTCATGTATGGAACAAAACACACAGATGTTGGGAGCTGCTGTGCAGTGCAGAGCAGATTATATTTAGTAATCGCGGTTGTGGTTTTGCACCTCAGAGCACTCCCATAAAAGATAGTGAAAATATGAGATGCGATGTGAAGTATGACGTGACAGGGGTTGCCATAGGTTCTTTTCCAAAGTGTTGGCCTTGTAGGCAGACGTATGTGTTAACCGTCTAAGGACTTAGTGTCCTGTATTATCAGCTCTGGTGGCCGATGGATGTGTTCCAATCAGAAAACTGCTAGTAATTGAGCAAGACTTTGGAGGCAAAGTATTATGTGCACTTTTAGAGAACTGGATGTTCTCTGTGTTCGCCGTATTCCTGACTAGTAGAAGTGCTAGTCGTTTAGATCAGTAGTCAACTGACGCTACGTGTTTAAGGGCCAGGAACTGACTGTACGTGATTAAGGGTTATGGTGAATATGGGCCTGGTTTAAACGTCTGGATGAAATATGAAACTTGACTGGAAGCTGCGTGCCTGTATCTGATCGTATGTATCCATTGAACTGTCATAACAATTCGGAGTATCGTCGCAATAAATTTGAAGAACCGATGGCCAGCGTTACAGACTTCTAAGTAGAGTTGATTCGAGTTGCTCCGTTCACGTTCTGTTTACAACCCAGTTCTCGTTGTCAGATCAAGTTGAGCGACATAAAATGTATAAGCAGTAAACCAAAATCGCACTCGAAACATTTGCGACAATGAAAGTATGAACCCGGAGCGAGCTGATTTCTATAGCACCTAGAGTCACAACGTTCAATATCACACACACCCAAAGAAAGCTCCCAACAACAGACAATAACAAATGGCAACACAAAGCAGAATACATACATCTATGCACGTATGATGCCTCGGGGTCTGTAAAGAGATACCGAAAGAATAGAAGTCCTGCGCGCTCATGCATGTCGTAGAAGGCTACTAATATGAGGTTGTGCATAATTTAAAACAAATTACTATAGAAACTACGGCTGCAAGAACATGCGAGTGCTTGGTGCTGGCTTCTTGCAAGGGGACTAGCTGTAGTGATGGCTCCATGCCCTCTAAGGAGCGCAAAGAAAAAAGGTTGACGACTGATATGATGCGACAGACAAACTGAGGAAATTAGTGACAGCATAGAGTCAGACAGGAAGCTTAAAAACTTGTGGAGCAGAATCAAACAAGATTCCACTAATCTAAACAGCCGGCTGTTGGGCTGTTGGCCGCAACGGGCGCCGACTTGGGGGAGGCGCCGAAATGCCTTGAAATAATAAAAACATTAAAATTCTAAATGAACAAGAATCCCCTTCTACCGTGAGGTGTAGAGGTTTGGAAGAGAGAGTGCCAGACTATCCTATCGGCTGTCTTCCTCCTAGCCTGGTTCCATTCTAGTCCTCGGTCCTTCAAAGATTGTCTAATGTTGTCCCCCCAGCGGACTCTGGATCGTCCTGGTGGTCTGGATTCCCGGCTCTTTGTTTCCCATGCTTATCGTGGTAGCCGATCTTCTCCCATTCTGCAGACATGGCCAAACCATCTTAGTTAGAACTGTTCTACTTGGGTCTGCGGGGGGGTGGGATTTTAGGCCTTAACGTATCGTCTGGCTGCGGACCATGTCTCTTCTTGTTACTTCAACCACCTTCCTCAGATAACTCATTTCTGAGGTTTGGATCTGGCTTTTGTGGGTTGTAGTCATTGCCCATGACTCGCATCCATATGTCAAGACTTGGACATAGGTGGAGCGGTATACAGCCATCTTCGTTTTCTTACCAACCTCTCTCTTGCTGAGGAATCCTCGATTTATGGCCTGAAAAAGTCTCCCAGCTGCTGCTTTTCGAGTGGCCAACTCTTCTTTGATGCCTCCCTTTCAGTCTATAATAGCTCCGAGATATTTAAAGTGGTCGACCTGCTCCAGGACCTGTTCTCCCAGCTTAATATGATGTCTTCTTTCTTCTCGTGATATTACCATGGATTTTGTTTTAGAGCTGCTTATGACCATCCCTCTCTTCTCTAGCTCTTCCTTCCAGACTTGCAGGTTGGATTGGAGATGTGCCTCTGATTTAGCAATCAGGGCAACATTATCAGCAAATGCTAGTTTATTACCAATACAACTACTTGAATTCAGTTCACTTGAATGCCACAGCTAGACGTCCCACTTTAGTTAGAATAGTAATAAAATTATCGTAAACTTTGCTTTTCCTCAGATTTTCAGATTCAGAACTCGACAAAAGACAAACAATCTGGAAGGACACAGATCGTGGTGGATGGTTGGAGTTTGGAGGTAAAGATATTAACGTCTGCAACATCTTCTTTTCTTTTATCTTTTTATTTTAGGAACATAAGACATTGGAAAATGTGTCCCTTCATGGTCTCGACTTAATCTTTAACTCAAATGTCAAGGTAGTCTTATAGTATGGCTATAGGGTTTGTCATAAAGTGCATTGATACATCGATAAAATAATTAATTATAGGTAAAAGTCAAAATAATATGAGTAGAAATAGAAATAGTAAAGTTGTAACACGTCTTCTTTCCCCGCGCCAGTCATCGAATGGAGATAAGAACGTAGTGTGAAACCTTATTGCCGCGCTAGTGGTATTGGATTTTATAACTCGCCCGTCAAGGGTTAACGGTAAAAATTTTGAAAAAACGACAAGCTTAGTTGTTCCAAGAAAGACAGTAAGAATAAAACAGGGGAGGCATAAACGAACGCATAAAAGTGAGAGAGAGAGCGAACACCTGCTACCAATTGTCAAGCGTTAGATTCTTGGACTAGCTACCCAAGACGACAGTGCGAGACGATACAGTTAGCCTGTGTTCGGTAACGTGGCGCAAGCTTTGTAGAATTTAAAAATACCCCGCAAAACCCACTACTTTTTCGGACTATAGGCACACTGAGGAAATATATAAACACACAGACAGCGCTTTCGCTGCAAAAGAGTCCATTTTATGACGTAACAGACTAGTAGTTTCAGTTTTGGACAACGCGGGAGAGGAGAAAAGATGGCGTAATTTATATGATAGTGGAAATTGAAACTAACTCTGGAAAATATATGGACTTCTTTATTAATAGGTTTAGGATCATAAAACCTAGTTAGTTTGATGGCGTATCTTCTCCTGATAAATAATATGGTTAAAAATACAAAATTCCCCAGTAGATAAGAAAGTTATTGACAAAAGACTGGATTTGTTCGTGCAAACAAACGGACAGACTGGCGGTTTTGCATTCACTAACGATTACAATTTTGAACGCGTTGTTGGAAATGAGACAAGCAAGCATGTATTCTGTTGTAGGAGGGGTAGACAAGGGGACAGAAATTATGGGATGGCTTAACACAAAATATATTTTAGCAGTAGAAATCTAAGAATGAGTGAGGAGAAAACTTGTTAGGTCCAAAAATCAAGTCTGTTTTTTGCTTTTATTTTCAAAATTCAAATTGAAAAGCTTAGTCTTCCGATCTGATTGGCCAACGCATTTTATATTATGGAAAACTTAGTTAGGTTTTTGCCATTTTGTAGAAAGCTGTCCCTGAAGCAGGTCGATGTGATCCTAGAAGTTTGATTTTTATTTGTAACTAAAACTAAAAAGTATTTGTCATAGTCTAGCCGGCAGCAAAGCTGAATTTGTGCCATCCATCGAACCTGTGCTTATTTCATTGAATTCTGGTAAGAAGAATATCTATATTATTATGTAATATGTGCAAAGGCAAAAAGTGGGAAAGTGTATGACATGCCTAAAGAGACAGTTTGGGTATACATATTTGATTTATGTTTGAATATTGCAATGTTGGAATTAAAAATTATTGTAGGACTAAAGTAAAATAGCAAGCCTCTGTGTTCGCTGAACACTATTGATTGCCTGGAGCGTTTATATTTTGTAATAAAAGAAAATTATATGCATATAAGGAGATGTACATACTCCTATTAAATTGTGTTGAAGAAGACTATGTAAAATGACAGTGGCGTATCTGCCATATGGACCTGAGGTGTGGTCACAATATGATGTGAGTTCAAAAAAACTTAGGGGCTGGTGCACTTGTAATGCACACGAGGCTGAACCCCATCATGTCATGTAGAGAGTTGAGGGAAAAATATAACAGATATGAAAAGGCCAGGGTGTCTTTTATGTTGCAGGGTTTTATTTCCTGTCACCGGCTGGTAACAGGAAAGCTGAAGTACGAGTGAAGACAGTAACGTCTCCAGTACAGCGTATTCTGTATAATAATTGTCAAGTGGAGCTCTGAGAGCTGATGTTCTTTACAGAGCCATATCAACGATTGAATCTTCACTAAGGAAATTTCAGGTTATGTGCCACAATCTGGGCAATCTGACACTTTATCTGGAGAAAACTGTTTCCCTACCCATTAACAGAAACTCTCGGGGAAATGATGACATAAACAGTCTCTCCAATAACTGACTCGCATTATTAATTATTACTTAACAGCCGTTGAAACACCTTACGGAACATTTTACTATTAATAATAGTATTGTGGGACCAAGAGTCCTTATTTTCAGTTCACGTTTCAGTGTAACATACATTTTCTTCAGTTTTAAAAGACCTGTTCAAAAGAGATTGCAGGACAGGCACAATAAATTGTACCAAAAAATATTTCCAATTTGAAAACTAAACAACAGAGTTATTAAGATTCTATTAGAGAGTTATACTGTGTTGTTTTGATGTACCATCATTTCATTGCATCCCCTAGACACTAGCCACATCAAACACCATACATTAGAAGTAATTTACAGCACCGTGTGAGATCTTGAGAGGTAGCGTTAGGTCCCTTGAGAATTCATCTTCTTCAGCCACTAGACTCAAGGTCTTACATAGCTTGACCTCACACGGTTAACACATCTAACTCTATCATTCTTATCTTTTACCATCATATCCTCTCCAGCAATTTACTTTGCTACATAAATTGGGGTCTCCTGTCCCGGGATTATACCTAGGAACACCATTATTATTAACCCAGGGAATCCCCATTATAATTATTACCCAGGAGTTGGTAAGTGATAAAGTGTCAGAGCCTGGAATAATTTAATTAGAGTTTATATTAATATTATTGTAGTACATTTATAACATTGTTAAAATTGATAAGATAGCAGATTTGGCCAAATTTAGATCTGCTGCTGTGCTGGCTGCAAAAGAGATGGCTATGGAGGGGCAAGCTCTGGTTCAATATGTGACATCAGAGTGTGATAAATTTATTAAATTAGAACAAGATAAAGAAGATAAAAGATTGCAGATAGAGGCTGAAAAAGATAAAGAAATTAAAAGACTGCAGATTGAGGCTGACAAAGAGACTAGGGATTGGAGGCGGATAGGGAAGCTGAAATAAAACGGCTCCAGTTGGAAGAAAAAAAGGCCGAAAGAGAAGCAGAGGAAAGAAGACTGGAAGCTGAAAGGGAAGACAAGCGATTGGCCACCGAACGGGAGGCGGAAAATAAACGGTTACAGAGGGAACATGAGTTACGACTAAGGGAGTTGGAATTACAAGGCCATGCTCCTGAAGGTGGTAACACCCTTCTACCTCCGATGCCACTTCTAGTCAGGGAGCCTCAACCTCTGCCATGGGGTTCCATTTAGACCATTTTGTTGAGAGGGACGATGACATTGAATCATTTTTATCCAGATTTGAGGTTTTAGCCACCACCTATGGATTAGAGAAAGAAAGGTGGAGTTTAAAGTTATCCCAGGGTCTTAGGGGAACATCTTATGAAGTGTTTGCAAAAATGAGCAAAGATGGCCAAGACAATTATGACATGTTAAAGCAGGCTCTTTTGCTAAGGTATGAAAAGAATGGAGAATTTTACAGGAAAAAGTTTAGAAATGCCAAGCTACTGTCGGGTGAGACCTATCACCAGTTCTCTGCACGTTTAGAGACTTACTTGGAGAAATGGACTGCTCTGGGGAAAATCCAAGATCTTAAAGAAATGATCCTTATTGAGCAATTGAGAGAGTCCATGGCTCCAGACTTGAGAAAGTTTCTCATGGAACAAGGTGCAGAGAGGCTGGGTGAGTTACTTAATGTCGCTGAGAGGTATCAGGAAGCCCAGGCAGAGGTAGCTGGCGCCAAAAAGAAACATGTAGACAATTATAAGGCTCCACAAAACTCTAATAGATTTGACAACAAAAATCACGGTAACAAGGGTAAGCAAAATTTTGATAGGCCACGTAATGATCATAGAAATAAAAACCCACAATTCAATGACAGGAAATATGAGGAAAGAAAACCCTTTCATCAAGGTAGATTATATTGTAGGTGGTGTAAGAGGGAAGGACATGACACCAAAGTTTGTACTAAGAAACCTGCTGGATTTGCTGCTATGAAGTTGGGAAAAAAGGAAGTAAAGGTAAAACCTGCTGGACAGCAGGAACCTTATCACCCCCCAGTGTGTGAGGAAGTTGTATGTAATGGGGTCACCATTAGGTGCCTTTATGATACAGGTTTAGATTTTGATTCTGTTGTGAGTTCGCACTTGGTGAACCCAGATCAGTATACCATAGAAACAGTGGAGATACAAGGGGCGACCAAGGACATACCACTTATGACACTTCCCATTGCCAGGATAACGGTGAAAACTCGCTATGTGGAAGGAGTAATCAGAGCAGCAGTGATCGACGCACCCATCTACCCTCTGATATTGGGGTGTCGTTATGTCTACTTGGGGAATCCCAAGAGACCTGTGGTCTTGGCAGCAGTCCAGACCCGATCACAATCCAGAAAGGAAGAAGATGAACCAATAAATACTCATCCAGAGGAGATGAGGAAAGCACAGGCTGAGGACAGGACACTCAAGACTTGTTTTAGAAAATTACCTAAATGCCACACACCTCCAAGCAAAGGGGATTATTATATGAATGACAAATTGTTATATAGGAAGACCGGAACTGGATCCAATGGTCACGGACAGTTGGTACTTCCCAAGGCATATAGGGCAGATGTAATAAGGAGTTTACATGTTGGAAAAGATGGTGAGCACGAGAAAGTAGGCACTATCTGCCAAAAGGTTTTTCAAAAATATTATTGGCCAGACATAAAGATAATTATTGAGAATTTTGTAGAAGCCTGCGGCATATTTCATGAGGGAACAACCCCAAGTGGGGAAAATGATAATCGGGACCTAGAAACGCCGAGGGCAGACTTAGGCCTGAACATAAGGTGAAAAATAATTGTAATAATGTAGACAAAGTGGAATGGGAACCCCCTTTTCAGACACAGTCTTCACTTGAATGTGATAGAATGGCAACTCTGTGTCGAGTACAAAAAGTGGTTTTACCCCAGAATAAGCCGACAATCCCTCAGTCGGAATTATGTGAACTGGGGAAAGATAAAAGAGAGAGAAGATCTCTCACAATGAAATTAAAGTGGGGAGAAAAACCCCAGAAAAAGAATTGGTAGTGGACGATTTGTGAGTGAAGATACAAGGAAGAAACGTCCTCACCATAAGGCTTCCAATGTCAGGGACCATACAAGTGCCATGCAAAATAAGTCAGCAAAATTAAAGGTCCATATGTAACCTTGTTGAGAACATGGACAGATGAGAAGGCAGAAGAGACTGTTACCTCATCATATCAATATGTAAACGAGCTGACCACTCGTCTTAAAACTGGCTGGAAACTTGCAAATGATAATCTCAGACAAGCCAGGAAAAAACATGCTGCTTATTTCAATAAGAAAGCTAAGGATAGAGAACTAATTGTGGGAGAGAAGGTGCTTCTTCTACTACCCGGCAGCAATAACAAATTACAAATTGGATGGCAAGGTCCAAATACTGTTCTAGAGAAGGTGTCTAGAACAAATTATAAAATCGACAAGAAGGGGAAAGAGAAAATATATCATGTGAACCTTCTAAAGAAGTATCTGGACAGGGAAATCCAGGAAGGAACACACTTAATGTCCTTGTCGATAGCAACGGGGATGAAAAATGAACCACTCACCTCTCATGAGTACCCCCTGAAAACAGGTGAGACCCCTGCACATGTAAAAGTCAGTAACCACCTGACGAAAAAACAGAGGGAGCAGGTTCAAAAGGTTCTGATTGATCATACGGACGTGTTAACGGACAAACCGGGGCACACGAATTTGTTGGAATATGATATGAAACTAGTAGACCCAACACCGATCTGTATGAGAGCCTACACGATCCCGTTTGCCAAGGAGAAAGCTTTAAAAGAGGAGATTGAGTACCTATTGAAAGAAGGGATTATTTCTCATAGCGAATCTCCGTATAGTTCTAGTGTGGTTTTGCTGAGGAAACCCTCTGGAGAACATCGTCTGTGCATAGATTACAGGAAACTGAATGCTGTCACAGAAAATCAGGTGGATCCATTACCGGACACAAATCAGCTATTTGCCAGGCTGAACAAGGCAAAATATTTTTCGAAGGTGGATCTGAGCAAAGGCTATTATCAGATTCCAGTAAAGCCTGAGGTCCGACCTTATTTGGTGTTTAGCACTTCGGAAGGACATTATGAATTCAATATGTTGCCGTTTGGGTTGAAAAATGCTCCGAGTGTGTTTTCTAGGATGATGCGAAAATTGTTGGATCCCCTGAATAACCCATGCATCACCAATTTTATGGATGATATCCTCATTGCTACGGAAACATTTGAGGAACACATTAACTCTTTGACTATGCTGTTTGATAGACTAAGAGAGGCTAACTTGACGGCTAGACCAACAAAAAGTTGTATAGGGTGTAAAGAGTTGGAATTCTTGGGACATACTGTATATCAGGGTAACATGACCCCTGACCCCAAGAACCTTGAGAAATTGCAGAGAGCACCTAGGCCACAAACCAAAAAAGACGTGAGATCGTTTGTGTCGTTGTGTGGTTTTTACCAGAAATATATCAAAAATTTTAATTCTATTTGTGCTCCTCTGACTGAGTTAACTCGCAAGGGAAATCCTGATAGAATTGTTTGGTCAGCCCAGTGTGAATTAGCATACCAGGAATTAAAAGAGAAAGTCACGAGCAAGCCTATCCTAAAATTGATTGATTTGACTCAGGAATTCGTGATAAGAACGGACGCAAGCAATGTGGGCCTGGGGGCCACTTTGTTACAAAGGTCCTCTTCACAAGATGGGGAACTGAACCCAGTCGCTTATGCTAGCCGCAAGTTGAACAGAGCGGAACAAAACTATTCAACAAGCGAAAAAGAATGTTTAGCTTTAATCTGGGCAATACGTAAGTTCCAGATCTATCTCTATGGTAGAACATTCGTGGTCCACACGGATCATCAGTCCCTCGTATTCTTATCACAGATAAAGCACGAAAATGCTCGTTTATTACGATGGTCGTTGCTCCTACAGCCATATTCATTCACTATTGAATACATCCCGGGGTCACAGAACGTGGGTGCAGATCTCCTCAGTAGGTATCCCTGTGATCCAAATCAGAATATTCAACAGGCGTAAGGAGTTAATTTTATCTATGTGTATCACTGTTGTTGGAACTTGCATCAGGCATGTTCTTAGGTGGGGAGATATGTCATAAAGTGCATTGATACATCGATAAAATAATTAATTATAGGTAAAAGTCAAAATAATATGAGTAGAAATAGAAATAGTAAAGTTGTAACACGTCTTCTTTCCCCGCGCCAGTCATCGAATGGAGATAAGAACGTAGTGTGAAACCTTATTGCCGCGCTAGTGGTATTGGATTTTATAACTCGCCCGTCAAGGGTTAACGGTAAAAATTTTGAAAAAACGACAAGCTTAGTTGTTCCAAGAAAGACAGTAAGAATAAAACAGGGGAGGCATAAACGAACGCATAAAAGTGAGAGAGAGAGCGAACATCTGCTACCAATTGTCAAGCGTTAGATTCTTGGACTAGCTACCCAAGACGACAGTGCGAGACGATACAGTTAGCCTGTGTTCGGTAACGTGGCGCAAGCTTTGTAGAATTTAAAAATACCCCGCAAAACCCACTACTTTTGCGGACTATAGGCACACTGAGGAAATATATAAACACACAGACAGCGCTTTCGCTGCAAAAGAGTCCATTTTATGACGTAACAGACTAATAGTTTCAGTTTTGGACAACGCGGGAGAGGAGAAAAGATGGCGTAATTTATATGATAGTGGAAATTGAAACTAACTCTGGAAAATATATGGACTTCTTTATTAATAGGTTTAGGATCATAAAACCTAGTTAGTTTGATGGCGTATCTTCTCCTGATAAATAATATGGTTAAAAATACAAAATTCCCCAGTAGATAAGAAAGTTATTGACAAAAGACTGGATTTGTTTGTGCAAACAAACCGACAGATTGGCGGTTTTGCATTCATTTTGCATTCACTAACGATTACAATTTTGAACGCGTTGTTGGAAATGAGACAAGCAAGCATGTATTCTGTTGTAGGAGGGGTAGACAAGGGGAGAGAAATTATGGGATGGCTTAACACAAAGTATATTTTAGCAGTAGAAATCTAAGAATGAGTGAGGAGAAAACTTGTTAGGTCCAAAAATCAAGTCTGTTTTTTGCTTTTATTTTCAAAATTCAAATTGAAAAGCTTAGTCTTCCGATCTGATTGGCCAACGCATTTTATATTATGGAAAACTTAGTTAGGTTTTTGCCATTTTGTAGAAAGCTGTCCCTGAAGCAGGTCGATGTGATCCTAGAAGTTTGACTTTTATTTGTAACTAAAACTAAAAAATATTTGTCATAGTCTAGCCTGCAGCACAGCTGAATTTGTGCCATCCATCGAACCTGTGCTTATTTCATTGAATTCTGGTAAGAAGAATATCTATATTATTATGTAATATGTGCAAAGGCAAAAAGTGGGAAAGTGTATGACATGCATAAAGAGACAGCTTGGGTATACATATTTGATTTATGTTTGAATATTGCAAAGTTGGAATTAAAAATTATTGTAGGACTAAAGTAAAATAGCAAGCCTCTGTGTTCGCTGAACACTATTGATTGCCTGAAGCGTTTATATTTTGTAATAGAAGAAAATTATATGCATATAAGGAGATGTACATACGCCTATTAAATTGTGTTGAAGAAGACTATGTAAAATGACAGTGGCGTATCTGCCATATGGACCTGAGGTGTGGTCACAATATGATGTGAGTTCAAAAAAACTTAGGGGCTGGTGCACTTGTAATGCACACGAGGCTGAACCCCATCATGTCATGTAGAGAGATGAGGGGAAAATATAACAGATATGAAAAGGCCAGGGTGTCTTTTATGTTGCAGGGTTTTATTTCCTGTTACCAGCCGGTGACAGGAAAGCTGAAGTACGAGTGAAGACAGTAACGTCTCCAGTACAGCGTATTCTGTATAATAATTGTCAAGTGGAGCTCTGAGAGCTGATGTTCTTTACAGAGCCATATCAACGATTGAATCTTCACGAAGGAAATTTCAGGTTATGTGCCACAATCAGGGCAATCTGACACTTTATCTGGAGAAAACTGTTTCCCTACCCATTAACAGAAACTCTCGGGGAAATGATGACATAAACAGTCTCTCCAATAACTGACTCACATTATTAATTATTACTTAACAGCCTTTGAAACACCTTACGGAACATTTTACTATTAATAATAGTATTGTGGGACCAAGAGTCCTTATTTTCAGTTCACGTTTCAGTGTAACATACATTTTCTTCAGTTTTAAAAGACCTGTCCAAGAGAGATTGCAGGACAGGCACAATAAATTGTACAAAAAAATTTTTCCAATTTGAAAACTAAACAACAGAGTTATTAAGATTCTATTAGAGAGTTATACTGTGTTGTTTTGATGTACCATCATTTCATTGCATCCCCTAGACACTAGCCACATCAAACACCATACATTAGAAGTAATTTACAGCACCTTGTGAGATCTTGAGAGGTAGCGTTAGGTCCCTTGAGAATTCATCTTCTTCAACCACTAGACTCAAGGTCTTAGATAGCTTGACATCGCACGGTTAACACATCTAACTCTATCATTCTTATCTTTTACCATCATAACCTCTCCAACAATTTACTTTGCTACAGGGTTCGATTCCCAGTTGAGGGAATATAATTTGTGGTAATTGTTTTTCAGAACCAGTGGCCCTAATGATGTCATACTCCCCCCTGGTCTCCTGGGTAGTGAGATGGGATAAGGGCGAAAAAATAGGAGGTCCCGTGTGCAAGTTGCGCACGTTAAAAATCCCACGTAAAGAGTAGGCCTATCAGGCCGCTGCCCTGGCAAAATTTAAAAATTAGAAACCTACCTACCACGAAAATATTTATAGAATGTGCGATTCCTATATACACACTGGTTCTCGCCGGTGCTACACAGTTCGTGCACTGTGCTGAGATCCTCCTTTTGTGATCATAAGGGAGGAGATCAAAGCACTGATGGAGTTGTCCGTGTGCAATGAAGATAGTCCTTAAAACCAAACCATTGTAAGCTCTGAAGCACGGAGAACAACAAAACCAACAACCACGAAGTTACAGACACTCATAAATGGATCCTTGCGTAGAATAGAAAGATTGAACTGGTATGACAAGATCACTAATGTGGAACTGATGACAAGAACTAGACAAGGGCCAGTGAAAATAGAAGTTAGAAGACGCTAACGTTGAATAGGACACACCGGAAGCCTAAGAGGTAAGAGACAGAGTACGAGAGATAAAAGGAGATAAAAAAATGCATACAAAATGGCACGATACAAACATGAAAGGGATACAGAAGACTTGGAAAAAACTTGAAAGGATGGCAGCGGACAGAAAGGCTTGGCATGAATTTGTTGAAGGCCTATGCGCCACAGGCCGCTGAAGTATTGTCATACTGTTGATGATGGTGATTATGATGGGCCTGTCTTGTGTGGCCAACCTCAGTCCAGGTCTTTTACAACCGCTTGTTTTATCTAGCGCAGATAAAGGAGCAAGTGGAAAGCAGAGCATCCAGGTCACACACACAAAAATGATGCATACTACCAGCTCAGCAAACGTGAACAAGTGGTAATCTTCTAACTTCTCACTGGCCACAACAGATTGAGATACCACCTATTCAACAAGCTAAAGATAGGGAACTACTGATCAGTGTAACTGTGGCACTGATAAAATGACTGCTGAACGTCTGCTTCAAACGTGCCCAACATATAAGGAACAGAGAAAGCGCATATGGCCATCACCAGTACCATACCTAGAAAAACTCTACGGAGATACCAATAGCCTCAAGTTGACCACTGCTGTCTTTGAACATACAGGCATACCTCGCTTCATTGCATATTCGTTTTATTGCGCTTCGCAGAAATTGCGCTTTTTTTTTCTTCAAATTATTCATGTTTATTTATTAGAACGTGCCTTCTTCTTCCGATAGATTTTCGCTCTCCACCAGCAAAAAGATTACGATTCGCTGAAGGCTCAGATGATGAAGATTAGTATATTTTTTTAAAGCAATAAAGTATTTAATTTTACAGTACCGGTACATTGCTCTTTTTAGACCTAGTGCCATTACGCACTTAATAGACATAGTGTAAACATGATTTTAGGCTTTTATATGCACTGGGAAGCCAAAAAAAAAATGGGTGTGACCCGCTTTATTGCGATATTCGCTTTATTGCAGTGGTCTGGAACCGAACCTACAATATCTCCGAGGTATGCCTGTATATTCAAGTTGACGTCTGAATGTGTACGAAGAAGAAGAAGAAGTCATTTTTGTCTCAGGAGCCCTCCTGTTTGTCTGGCTTGGTCTTCACTCATCTTTTCCCTTTCATAATAGGGTTTCATGTCAGGATGCCAGTACGAAAAGTTTTGGAAGAGGGGGACTTTAACGGGAAATAAACATCGAAAAGAACCCGAGAGCTCTTCGTCAAGTGGCTAACCCTGGCGGTGTAGGCTACCAAGTCTTTCCACAACTTTCTGTCTCCAGTCCTATTTATCAGTTGCGTTGTTCACTTCTTTCCATGCCATGATGTCAAAACGTCCAGTATCTTCTCATTTGTGTAATATTTTTGGTTTTAAATTGTACATATGAAATAACCTTATTGCTTCCTCTTTCTCTCTCTATCTACCTAGTTACCTACCTAAACCCACCCATCCATCCATCCATCTATCTATCTCTGTGTGTATGTATTTGTGAGTGAATGTACGTGTGTGTGCTCAGTTACTGAATGCGATGATAATAGTAGTATATAATGGAGGAAACGAGGCTATTGTGGCGGCGCGCTGTGGCGGCGTATGACTTTTATATAAGGAAAATGTGGCAGCGCGCTGTGGCGGCGCTTGACTTTTATATAAGGAAAATGTGGCAGCGCGCTGTGGCGGCGCGTGACTTTTATATAAGGAAAATTATGGCGGCGCGCTGTGGCGGCACGTGACTTTTATATAGAGATATATTAGTTCGATAATGGTGTTGTTTACAGACAATATTTAGACAAGTTATACGATATATATTTACAACAGTAAGACGATATATTTAGACGATTTATTACAACAGTTATATAAAAGAGAAAACAATAGATACATTTTATAAATATTTATTGACAAAGAACGGTCTATGGGTGTTGTAGGATGATGTCGCTTCTGGTTCGTGTACGCCTAGGAGCTCTCAGTCGGTTCGGATTACTTGTTCAGTTCTCTTGTTCGTGTACACCCAGTTGGTGGGTGTCGTTATCACGCCATCGTTTATGAAGGAAAAACAGTCTTGTGGTTCGCTAGCCAGGGTCTGACTAATCGAAAAACTAATCGATCGTTGGCGTGTTGTCTAGCCTAAAAGGGTAGTAGGACGCGCTGCATAGTACCACCGCGAACTTTGGTCAAGATGAAATAAATGGCGTAGAGGCCACAAACATTGGTGACTACATCTTGTAAATGTCTAGCGTTGTAGTTAAAAGGTCGGTTAGAGTTTCTGGTTATAAAATTAACCAGGTCCGGGTGTGTAGGCGGTAGTCCGAAAGAATCAAAATATTCAAAAGTTCCAAGTCCATTATAATATAGAGCGACCCAATGGTCACCGGGGCGGTAGCTAGGGTCAGTGTTGATGACGAAAGCAGCCGTCTGACTCGGATCGATACGTAGAGGTAATTGGTCACGAGCTAAAACTTTAACGTTTAACGAATATATCCGACAGGAGGCTGGTTCGTATCTCGTCTGTATTCATCGTTTAAGTTGTGTAGTCTGTCAAAACTTGGCGCGATTTCGAGATCTCCAAGATCGAGTCTTGCTCGGCGTAGACGAGAACCTGTAATGGTTCGGATGTGGCCTCGGAGAATTTAAGTTCTACTGAGACAGGGCCCGACTTGGCCATCTCAAACTGGTCACCGTCCATTAGACTGGGGGTGAGGTCAAAGGCGTATAAGGCGTATCCATTCTTAAAATGTCTATACTCGAGGTCGTTGCCGGCGTCTTTGCCAACCAGTCCCATAGCTAGATTCGTCCCGAAGAAGGCTCTCACGTACTGGTTGTGCTCATAATCCATCGACAAAGGCTTGCCACTGACTGTTCTACCATCCACGCTGACATTTAAATATATCAGACCAAAAGTAGCGAAATTGAACGGATTAGACGTGTACGACCCGTTAAAAGCGGTCGAAGTAACTAGGCCAATCACGATCCGTGTAGGTGTTTGACTGAGAAGTAGATTATCTTGCATGTGCGATAGCATACCTCTAGGAATAGAGAAACTTTTTAGCACAACTCGTTTCAAGGGGTACTTGGCATTACCTCGCAACAAGGCTTTCTCGTGGGCTAGAGAGACGGCGGGGTTTAATTTGGCTTTCCGTACAACCAGGGCCGCATAAGTTATAATAGATTTATAATCACCGGCGGGGTCGTGTCCCAGTACGTTGAAGGCATCTTTAGACGGCGTGAGTTTTACTTTAACGGTCACACCATTTAACAGGTAACGATCTTGGGCGAAGATATCTGAATGTAAACGACCCATCATATCAATGTCATGAGAACCAGCCGCTATATGTCGACGCAGTCTTTGCCCGTTGTTATTATCACCAATTGTTTCTGTAATAAAATTTGGTGTGTCTTTGTAAAACAGAGCCGCTGTCAGATGGCCTCGTTTGGCTTCCTCCCCGTAATTCAACGTGGCTTCCAGGTAAGCTCTATAAGGGTAGGTGTTCTCACTGGGTGTAATCAGCGTGTCGTTCAGGGAAACGTCGACTTGGGAGAATAAACTGTGCAGGTAATAGTTGATCGGTGCCACCTCCGTGTCAGCGGGTAATGTGTTACCATTAGCTAACGTGATTTTGGCGCGCACGTGTAGAAAAGTATTGAACACATATAGATATTCTTCACCGTTTCCCGATATTACAAATTCCACCAGGGCTCCGGGGGCTAAGGCGGCCAACGGGTGTATCTCCACAAATTGACCCTCTTCTACGGCTGTCTGCGTTGGTGGTACACTAAACAAATCTAGACCACTGTGAAGAAATTCGCACGAGCTGGGGTGAATAAGCGCCATCATTCAAATATATCAGAGTACCGTCGCTTCTTCTGGTGGGAATGAGAAGGACGAGTTCGGTTACCTCGTTTTATTCGTTTCGGCTCGCCGGGTGGGGCAGCTCTCGTTTTTCTTTTTCTGCTAAGACCGCTACCCGATTGGTTAGTGGTGAGGTGATCAACCGCTCCCTGTAATAAACGCTGACCCGATTCTTTGGCTCGTTCACGAAATGACTCACCAATATTTCTGCCGGCTAACGCGTCGCTCGCGACCTGTAGACCGGTGCCAAGCCCTTCTCTGAGTAAAGCTTTGCCTCCAGTTTTTAACCACGGGAGAACCATGCGACCGAGCCCGCTGAACAAACTACCCAAGCCATGTCCTCTTTGACTTCTGCCTCCAATAAACACTGGCATCCCGTGGCCAGCCTGGTTGCAGTAAAATTCCTCATACATTTTGGGGTTTCGTCGGATGGGTACATGTCTGACCATTTTTTCTACTCAAAATCAAACCGTCTATGAGTTCGGAAGTGGAGTGTCAACACCGAAGCTCCGCTAGTGAATGGGATAGTTTTACCCTAAACATTAGTTAAAAGGATTTCCACAGCGTCAAACGAAAAACGGCTCAGGGGTACGTAGTGTGGTTTGTCGTAAATCCTAAAAACCGAAGCGGTAATCCTATCCACAATAGGGACAATCCGTAACAAAGGGACAGAGGCATCTCCAACCGGTCTCGCCGCTACGAGATCGCAGTACACGTATACATTTTTCATGTCGCTATCCATTTGTACTTCAGTCTCTCCTCGTAGTATTGGGTCGATGTCTGTGGCGAGCGAGGAAGGAAAACCTAACATGTGTTTCAACGTCTCGCTAATTCTAACTTCAACCTCCGGATCATACAAATTCAAGGTGGCCTTATTATTGTTAAAATGGAATCTAACTCGGGCTTTTTCATCCACATCCGTGTCTAATGTCGTAAATTTATTTTGAGAGAAAAGAGTCTTAGAAATAGTGGTCCGGTTTAGAGTGAAATGATGTTGGAAAACTCAGTGATAGAAAATGTAGAGATTAAATAGTTGCTTCACAGCGTGCTGGAGGAGAGTAAAGACAGACTTATTTACGACAAATCGTTTCTCTCAATCTTCTCTTCCGCTCTCCTGGTCAAACAATTATTTGCCAGTTTTCCAGACACACCTCTGCGCGCACACCGATTTGGTGTTTTCAAACACACAGACGACGTAGATACAAACTATATTAAACGAATAGGGGAAAAGTTGGGCTTTGGGTATCTCCAACACAGTACTCAATGAGTTTATGTGATTTTATTCACCTTAAACATCAATCACTAACAAATATCAGGTATTACATAAATTATCATAAGTACACAAATGCAAATAACAAGTTTGGGAGGGGTGAAGAAGATTGGTATCGACTAAGCCCTTCCCGCTTATTAGACAAAGATAAACCCAGTCCAGAGATAGATAATATCAGGAACACGGGTACGTTAACCTAACAGTGAAGTTAATTGCTCTGAAAGAGGTGTTACAAAGTTAGGTATAGGTGATAGAAAAAACCTGTTCTTCCCAGCTGTTCTTCCTTTTACTAAGCAAATGGAAAGGAGGGGGGTTTAAAACAGAGTTAACCAATTATCACCTCCCCCTTAAAGGAACAGTGCAGGGAGTACAGAAAAATTATATTACCAGGCACGAAAGTTAACAGAAGGGTTACAAGAGAAAAAAGATTAAGTTTCCTGTCATTCATGCACACGCGTGAGGATCAACACTCATATACTCACACACTTACCGAATGAAGCCTCAGACGATCCATAAAAGTATATAAAACAGCAAGTATTCTCTTGACATGTGAACTGTCTAGTCCTTCGATGTCCCGCCCCAGATGTTTGCGAGATTTTGCTGGTAACAAATATTCTCACTTATCGCAAGACTTGAAGACTAAGAGTTCTTGTGTTTTTTTATTATATAAAAAAAAGAGTCTATGGGATGGCACTGACACAGTTCGGCACAAGGGTGAAAATGAAGTGGTCTCTTTTAATCTTCCGCTATGGTAAAATTCCTTCAATGCGTGATGATAGTAACTGACCGGAAAGTTTTATTAAATCCAATTGAGGAAAAACTAGGCTCAGTCACAGTCAGGAAAATATGTACTCTCTCACAGTAAACAGTAAATATAATATCGCTACTGGCGATGATTACCTTCCAGTTTATCTTACAGGTTTGTAATGGTAATTTGATGATTGTTCTTTACAATGTTCTTGGGTGGGCTTTATTTCATTTAATTCTGACAGCTAGGTCGCAAAGGACCGCCACAAGATTATATTTAAAAGAAATGTTTCTTCAATATGACTGGAAGTTTATAGGATGATTTCTTTATTTCTTTCTTTATTTAGCTGGGACCGCAGGTTACGATCACTCTGTGTGAAAGAAAAAAGACATGTAACATACCGAAAAATCAAGCGCGATAAATTTCCCGTTAAGCCTATAATACACTCGAGTATTTAATTATGTATTTAATAAACACTGCGCAAATTCTAGTGGTTAAAAACACACATCTATAAAACTAGGACTTAACTGAATTTATTAATTATAAATTCCTTCGCGACTTTAAAAGTTAATTTAAGCATCTATTATCTTTTGAAATAATATAATAGATAGATCATTATATTTACAACTGGAACTATTGAGATGGTTTAATTTAATAGATTTAAATTAACACAAAATCCATTGAAATAGAATGACTGAACTAGACCACTGATCACTTTACACAATATATTACCGCTTTGCACAGAATAGAAATCACTGCAATATATATATACTGAAGCACATTAAAAACGCACCACCTGTATAATCCAGGAACAGAGTGTGAAATGTAAATATAAGTGTGTACAAGTTTACATATTTGGAATCTTTATTCATTTTCCTATGAATCCATGCTGGTCATTAATTTGTACATTTGATTGTTATGAAATTCATTGCATTCTGTGCAGGCAAGGGAGAAAACCAAAAATACAAAAAAATGCACGTGCGTTATCCTGCTGGAGAAGCTGCAAGTCTGGATAAATTGTGAACGCAGGAGCAACCAGTGCATCCAGAACCTCATCTCCATATGTCACAGCATTAACATTTCCACGGAAGACGTGAAGAGGCAAGCGATGGTGAAAACTGAATCCTCCCCAAATGTGAATACTGCCACCTCGAAATCGGTTGACACAGCAATCTGCAAAGCGCTCTTCACACCGACGCTAAATCCGCATACGTCCATCTGCAAAGGATATGTTGAATCTGTGCTCGTCTGTGAATAGGACAGCATTCCACTGCAGTCTAGTCCATCTGATATGTTGCTCTGCCCATTGCAGGCGCTGCTAACGATGTCTGTGAGTCAAGTTTGGCCCAACATAAGGTCGTCTTGCAGCAAGGCCTGTATCTCTGAGTCGTCGTATGACTGTCATTCGAGAGACTTGCCCATGTCTACCCACTATTGCTCTTGCTGTTTGACTTGCCGGGAGAGTACGATTCCTTAGGTGACTCAGCACAATATGACGATCTTGCGCAGGGGTAGTAACTCGTGGTTGGCCACTCCGAAGTCTATCCCGGGCACTGCCAGTGGTTCCGTAACGTTCATTGAGACGTACAATAGTGCTGTGGTGGCAATTCATCCTTCTGGCAATGGCACGCGAGCTCATTCCGGTCTCCAACATACCAATGGCTCGTTGGCGGTCGTTTTCAGATAATCGTGGCATTTCAAGCACATGTACTGGGTGTTTTGTCTCAACGGCCTTTTTATACCGAGTATACTGCCACAACGCGTACACATTTTCAGGGTCATAGCTGTTGGGAATCGTGTTGCACGTGTAACTTTCATCGTTTTCATGTAGTCTGTACACACACCCGTGGGTTGAATCTTGCACTTTCCATTCCAGCAGCCATTCGCTCTCTACCTCATGGCAAACATGGGGAAAATCCATTCCCACACTTTTTTTTTGCCAGTTTCTCAGCATCAGTATATATAATAGTGGTGCGTTTTTAATGTGCTTCAGTATATATCCAGGGGGAAATCTAAAACAAGATTTCAATAAAGCTAGTGCTTCCGTAAAGGTCTGGCCAGCGAGTGATAAAGTGTCTATTCTTCATGGTCTATTTATCTAAAATGGAATGTAAGTTGAGTGGGACATGAAAAACTTGACAGCTTATTTCATCCCAGGAACTTTTCGGGATCTGACCGCCAAATCAAGGGGAGAAGCCGCCCCCTGGTCTTCGTATCTCCGCTCGCTGCTGCCCGTTTCGGCTTTCCCCGTTCGCTCGGTTCTGCGGTTGACACCGAGACGCGAAAATAGCGGCAAGAAACTGCGTCTCGTATCAGGGACCACTACTCTCTTTGATAGCACCGATAGTCTCCCCTGAAATCCCTCAGTCTGTCTCTTTGATCGTGGTCGCATTATCTGTTTGATTCTGGCAACGCCCCCCACTGGCCAAGTTAATGAAAATAACTGCCTATGATTGTTCAAGAGATGTTAGTGGGCGTGATTTAATCTCTCCTTAAATCAATGTGATGACCAGAATAAACGATAGGTAAACTCTCCGCATATCAATCAGCAAACGTGTTTGCCCTCTGTGTAGAACAGTTGCATAGCTAATGAATCCACGTGAAAGAAGTCCCGTTTTTACAAGAAGTTACAACAAAGTTCAGGGTCAGCCGAGTTCGTCCATCACATCTAAGAGGAAACGATTCAACTCGTCGATCAGCATGTCGGGTGACGTGTATAGACCGGCGGGTAACGTGAGTAGTATAGACTCATCTTCTTTGTTGGGAAAGTAATGTATCTATACATCATCCTCTAGCACGTTAAAATAACTTTTGGGAAATTGAATCTCAACCAAACCGACCTCATAACGCGAAGTCAAGTCTATAGTCTGCGGCAATTTGACGAAAAAGTGACCGGCGTTATTATTTGGGTATATTTTCATCGAGGCATTGCTGGGTAAAGTCACGTAAAAACTCATCCTATCTTAGGGTTAGGTAACATGTAACCCAGACAACTGCTCATTAAGGCGATCCAAAACTTGCCGCCCGGTCCCTCTGCGTTGCTCCAACTCAGATTAAATAACGAGACCCCGATGACGACATATATAACGATCATCTGACAGATGAAAACAATCTCTAGTCGCGGGACTAGTTTCCCCAAAAAAGCCAGACCGAGGTTCTCGTGGTCTTGGGAGGGGGTGACCGCAAAACTGGGGTGCTCACTTCTTCTATCTCCATCAGTCTCGATATCTCGCTAGTTGTTTGGCGGAAATCCAGCTGTTGAATGACGAGTTATAACCGAACCATTTGATTAAATACTCTTGTACACCCCTGACACCTCGTCGTTCTTGCAAAATGGACTCGATTCGATAAACTATCTTGTCACCGACCCGCTGCAACTCTTCTTGGTAAAAAGAACCTTTCAGTTCCTCACCCGAATCATCTTTAAGGACGTACGTGACCGGTCTTGTTTGGTTTAGTCGGCTGACGGTAAACAGTTCTTCTGTCCACGCCGGTGTATAACCCTTTTTAAAAGTTTGTCTGGCTTGGGCGATCCGTACGCGATCACCGGCTTTAAAATAGACTTTTCTGCCGACGACGTCAGTGGTCGAATACAACGTATGCCACACCTCTTCTTGATTGCTCGGGGTAACTTCCGCCGGCGCCATCTTAATACTCCGGTGATACGAGTAGTTGTAGTTGTTGACCAGTTGTTCTATCACGTCGACGTAGCGAAGACTGTTGGTTTTGGTAAAGTAACGCCACGTTTTTTCTTTGAGGGTTCGATTAAACCTCTCGACAATAGCTGCCTTGGTATCTTCATTCTCCGTAGTGAAGAAATGGACACCCTCGTCTTTTAGAAACTTTAAGAATGTTTTGTTGACGAACTCACTGCCTTTGTCTGTTTGAAAATTTATAGGTTTGCGATTGTTAAAAATGGTCTTCACCGCTGCTACTAAAGCTTTCCCAGTCTTGTCTTTCAGCGGAACAGCCCAAGCGAATTTACTAAACACATCGATACACGTTACTAGATAGGAAAACCCATCGTTGAATTTTTTTAAACCCCGCAAGTCTATTAAATCAGCCTGGAACTGTTGATCGATACCACCAGTGATGGTGCTGCGTCTCTTAAATTTTCTACGCACCGGTTTGTGTAAGGTGTAGGTATCCTGATGACCTAACCACTCTTCAATTTTCTTACGATTAAGTTTGGAACTACGTTGTAAGGCGCCGACTCCCCAATACGAACCTGGTCGTTTCGGTTCGTAGTAATGTTGTTTTAAAATCTTATTCACTTCTTTGGCCATGCTTCCCACTTTGGTGTTTTTGTCTTTTTCCTTCGTCTGAGCGAATACGACGATGTTTCTCGCAATTTACTGGCAACCACCTTTTTTCGATTAGTGGGTGTGACTTGTTCGGGTGGGGACTGAAGAGTTTTGTCGACAATCTCGTCTTTAAGTACAGTGGGTTGCTCGATGGGAGGTTTTAAGCTCGACTCGTGAAGTGGAGACTTAATATCCACGAGACCTAGGGGTACGTGACTGTACTGTTCTAGTCGATTCAAATAACGCTGCAGTGTTCGTTGATATAGTCTAGCTTTGTCACCCACTGGCATATCTTCTCGTTCCAAGACTAGTTGCATTTGACTGTCAAATTCTCCCAAGTTATCTCTTAGAGCATCGGGGGGTCTATAAGGTTTTTGAGCCTCTAACAAACGAGGATCCATCAAAATCATTTTCTTAGCCATCTACAAGAACCCTCTTAGCACGGTTAGTAGTGGAGTTAACAACGCACTTAAAAATCCGCCAGTTTGTAAAAATTGTTTTTGAGTGACAAGCTCTTCTTGGTAAGCGCTCGCAGGGTGTTTTTGTAACGACGCATACGCCTCTTCTGAGGGGGTGTCAGTGTAACATTACCTTTTAATACGTTGTGACAACATTCACAGAGTGTTCCTACCAGATCGGGTGACGCTGTTTTCATAACAGCCTTGATGACTGGGGGTTTGGCCGTCCCTAGAAACTTTAACATATCAGCATGGCGTTTCACCTTTTCTCCCATCTCGTTATTTCGGTACGTAGACGACTTGTTGTTCGTGTGGAAATATGTGGGTACGAAGTCATTTTCCGACCAGAGACTAATTAATTATCCATGACCAGAACTGGGTGCAATTAAAACATCATGTAACGAAAATAATTGATAACGGGTTTCCACATGGAAGAAAGTCGCGTGCGTGATCTATGAAGTTATTGCGTGCGCACGTGCGCACATCTGTCATAGGATTTTTATGAATGAAACTGGCTTTGTTCGAGGAACCATTTTCCGACCAGGGAATAATTAATTACTGGGTGCAATTAAACGTCGTGTAACGCTGACTCGATTCTCCCTTTCAAAAAACGTTCGAACAACGGCGCGTGCCAAATCACCGGGAAAACTTTGTGTGTGTGTGTGCACGTGCGCGGATTATTTTCTGAAACAGTGTCTCTACACAACAACCCGTTCTGTGACCATCGCAAAATTCATCCGCGCGAACTACTTTATTGCCAAGCCTCTTGTCTTAATAGCAAGACAAAGTCTGTAGAACGCTCATTCCTGTAACAAACCTTCGACGAACAACGACCTCCAGCCGTTTTGAAGCCTTCTCATATCAAACTTCTTAAAAAGCAGCCTTCTCATATCAACCACCAGACCAATTCAAGCTTACCCCCAAAACGTATGTTTCTTTTATATTTATTCGTATTTTGTGTTAAATATAAATATCTCTGTCATTTAAAAGATATATGTCTGTGTTTGTTTAAGCGTATTCTGTGGAAAAATATATGGTTATGTGTTTGTCTTTTCATTTTTCGATAGGAGTATTTTCTTAACAGTCAGAGACTGGAAAAATAACCTACGCAAAGTTCTAAATATATGTGTGTATTCGTCTGTTTTGTCACTATAATAATATTAATAATAGGAAGTTAAAATAAATATCTCTAGCATTTCACTATTTAAACAAATATATGTCTGTGTTTGTTTCTGTATTCGTTCTTCGGTAGGAAGTGTTGCTAAAAGTTAATCTTTTTTTTCTTCAAATTATTATGTTATTAGTCTAGACTAGCTGGTATTTTAAAAAAAATATTTGTGTGTTTTGTTAAATTGTTATATTCTTACATATCATTTTTTTAAATGGTTGTTTTCGATAAGTTAAGACTTACCCTAATTATTATTTGGTCTAGACTAGCTGGTATTTAAAAAAATATTTGATTGTTTTGTTAACATGTTAAATTCTTACACGTCATTTTAAAAGAAATATATATATATATATATATATATATATATGTGTGTGTGTGTGTACTAGGAATAAGACTTGGTTCTGAAAAATTGTCTTAGTTTAAAACTTATCTGCGTTTCTCGCCTGTTGTTAAGCAAGTGCTTTGTTCATTTTCTGCAAACAGGATGACTGTTGGTGAGTCATCATCGATATTACACCACAACTTGTAATACTGTCTGATAAAAACAGTCTAAACTTGTAGAGACTAATTGTCTATTTCAAATACTTGTTTGGTTGTGGCGCAAAGACGGGTGGGTAGATCGATAAATTGATTTGGTTCCAAGTCACTATAACACGCACGCGTGAGGGGTATTTCTGTACTCAGAAGCTGATTCTATAAAGAACTTCTCATATTAACTACAAACAACTTACATATTACTTTAAAAATAAATAAGGACCCGAGTCACTACAAACTGATGAAAAGTTACATACAGATTAACCAGTGAAAAAAATTAGACAACATAATAGTTTAGAAAATAGCATATTTTAGATTTTAAAAGCAATACTGAACTACACAAGGACAGACGTCCTACTATAACCAACAACCATGGTACAAACTAGCAAACACGTTAATAAAAAACATATATCTCCGTTATTTTAAATGAAAGGGCAGATCAATTTGTCATTGTCTCGCGAACATGATGGGTTTTAAATCACTATCTTTATCTTTGCTTCCACAGCGCGCCCGCGCGTGAGGTCTTTCTGATATGTTAAATGACGTGTAAAAGTTAATAAAACGCTGTATTACAATAACTAACTGAGGACCCGATTCAGTACAGACAGATTAACCGACCAGTAAAGACACTAGTTTAGAAAATAGTGTATTTTGGATTTTAAACAATGTGTGTGTGTGTGTGTGTTTCTGTCTATAAGTCTTATTTATTATTTCTATTCTCTCTCTCTCTCTCTCTCTCTCTCTCTCTCTCAGTGCTTTTAAACAATGTGTTTGTGTGTGTGTCTGTGTGTCTCTGTGTGTGTGTGTTTCTGTCTATAAGTCTTATATCTATTCTCTCTCTCTCTCTTTCTCTCTCTCTCAGTTTGTTATATTTTTATTTATTTGTTACTAACTTCTTTTTGTTCCTGTTCTACAGATGGAGTTACCTCAAAACAAGAACTGTGGCTACGCCTGCGTGCAATGCAGTCGATCTTTCACTCGTGAACGTGATCTAACCAGACATGTGAATACGGTCCACGATGAGCAGCGACACACCTGCCGTGTCTGTCCTCTAGAATTTACCAGCCCTGATACGTTACAACGACACATCGAGATTGAACATGGACCAGGCGTACCACGTCCAGAGACAGTGGTACAAACCACATCAGTGGGACATAGCATAATATGTGTCCGGTGCGGCATAACTTTCGCCTGCCGTGACAATCTTTCAAGACACATCAAATCAGTGCATTCTACGACTCTACTAGCATATGAGGTCTGTGGGAAAGCCTTTTCTCGTGCTGATAGGTTGCGGGTCCATACACTACAAAACCACCCCACTGTCTCTGTGCAACTTTTGACCTCAACACAGAACCCAGCAGGCGCCAAACCACACCCCACAGCAACATCAGGTGCCACACCAGGCTCTTCAGCATCGATGTGTACAACACCAGGCACCAAAAGTTTTTCAAACCCCACTGCATCATCGGCGCACAAACAGACACTACCAACAGGTACCACAACAACAACAACAGCAGCTACAACATCAGCGCCCTTCATAACATTTCCCTCCACCCTGACTTACCCACAGACATCCGGCCTCAACCTGGCGCACCAACAGACATCATCAGCAGACCCCAAGACGTTATCCTCATCTACTGCAACAACAGCGATATTATCTTCATCAGCACCCTCGGGACCCACTACCTCTTCAACACCCGACCCCAACCCATCTCACCCACCAAAAACAGGCCAGACCAAGAAACGACCCATGACCAGTACCCAAACCCATATCAAAAAACCTCGTCTGTCTTCTGGCTACGACAGCTTACAAGACCTACCAAATGACATCAGAGAGAAATACACTAATAATTGGCACGCGACCAAGACACATGCAAACAAACACAAATATCTATCTACATTCACTTTCTTCCATAGACCAGACAGAACAGACCACATCGACTGGGAAATTCTTTTGCTCCCTGTCTTTGCACAACAGACAAAACGATTTAAAATTAACTACAGTCATAACGTAGTTTTGAGAAACAGAGAAACAAACGAATTACGCTTCTATCACGCCTCTCATAACAACGCATGTGTGTTAGAACAACCTCACTTAGTCAACATCATTACAGATTTCAAGTCTTTTGTCTCAAACTTACACGACAGCGACATTCTCACACAAGCACAAATAAACAGACCAAATACAAAATATGTCGAAACAATTCCAGCGACCTCTTTCTATATCTATCATATCCAAGATTATCCAATCGGGTGCTGCTTACAAGACATTCCAAATTTCATCACAGATAATAAGCACATCAATACATTACAACAGGACTCAAACTTCCAACCTTACAGTGATAACTTTTGTTTTTTTAGATGTTTAGCCGTTTTTAGGGGTGCGCGCATTAAGGATGTTAAAAAAGCCACATGCCAGTTCGTAGAGCAGTGGCAGTCACAGCAGGGACTAGCGTCCCTCATCGATTTCCCCGGGATTAGTTTAATTGATATTCCCGCGTTAGAAAAATGTTTTAAAGTAAATATAGACGTTTTTGAATTTGACAACGCGCAGACCCTGACCCCCAAACTTAGAGGTAGCGATAGTTTTCCGGATACGTTGCGTCTTTTAATGTTTAAAAATCACTTTATGTACATAGTAGATATTGATAGGGCGAGCCATTCCTTTTCGTGTCCGAAATGCGGTAAATTGTGGTAGGAATATTATCGACTGGAGCGCCATGAGCAGACCTGTGCCGGGAATAAACGAAAGGAAATATTTAAAGGTGGTGTGTATAACCCGCCAGAGACCATTTGGGAATTAATCGATGCACAGGGAATAGATGTCGACACAACATTCGTCTTTCCCTATCGAGCCACCTTTGATTACGAGTGCTATTTCGAGAACTCTGTAGAGCCCAGTGGTAGTGCAACTACCTACACAGCTAGACACGTGCCCCTGTCTTGCTCGGTGGCTTCTAACGTCCCCGGTTTTGAGGTCCCCATGTGTTTTATCACAACGGGTGATCCACAAGACTTGGTGAACAGGATGGCTGATCATCTGACCCAAATAGCCGAGGCCGCTTACGAGATTTTACGTGAGCGTTTTGATGAGGTGTACATCCAACTCGATGCTTTAGAGAAGCTCGGTAATTCAGAAGGGCTCCTTGATAGACTCGATGATTATTTGCAGGAGCTACCAGTGTTAGGTTTCAATTCTGGCAAGTACGACGTCAATGTGATCAAACCGTACCTCATACAATATTTCCTTGGTCAAGATTTCAAGTATTTAGTCAAGAGAAATAATAATTTTATGTGTATTGCCACTCCCGAGTTAAAGTTTTTAGATATAATCAACTACTTAGCCCCCGGTTTTAGCTATAGCAAGTACTTAGCCACGTATAAAGTTAAAGAAACCAAAGGGTTTTTCTGCTATGAGTATATTACAGATTTAGAAAAATTAAACGAAACGGCGTTACCACCCCACTCGGCTTTTTTTCCGCCCTTAAAAACACTAATATTTCTAGCGACGAGTACGTCGAATGCCAGCGAGTTTGGACCGATAACCACATGACCACGTTGCGCGTGGTACAACAACAAAGACGTCGTCCCCTTCTTAGCAGCGTTAGAACAACAGGTTAGTTTTTATGCGGGGTTATGTGTATATATGTTCAAAAACGCGATTTCGGTACCGGGTGTCGCGTTAAAATACCTCTTCAAAACCCTCCCGTCGAATGTCTCTTTCTCTTTATGCTCGGAGCGAGAGGTAGATTTGCACCACACGTTGCGTCAAAATATCGTGGGGGGACCCTACATTATATTTCATAGGCTCCATGAGCAAGGTAAAACGTGTATTAGAGGAGGCAAAATGGCACAATGCATTAAAGGTTTTGATGCCAACGCCCTTTATTTGTGGGCGATAATGCAGAATATGCCCACTGACTTTCCCATTAGACGAAACAGAGAGGATGGTTTCAGGTACCACAAGCTCCATAAATATACCGTGCAGTACCGCGAGTGGTTGACGTGGGTCTCGCACATGAATAAAGTGGTTTTAAAAACCCAGTTTAACGGTAGTGAGATGTCGTTGGGTTATAGGCACATTAGGGTAGACGGTTGGGACAAAGACTCTCGCACTGCCTACCAGTTCCATGGATGCCTTTTCCACGGCCACCCCGACTGCCCCCTAACCACCGGTCGTGATATTAACCCAGTCAGTAAAAAACCTTTGACTGAGTTGTACGAAAAGACAAGGGAGATTTCTGCCTATATGAAGAACGATTGTGACGTCACCTTGGTCGAAATGTGGGAATGCGAGTGGCAGGAATTGAAGAAAACCGATCGCTCAATCGCTCGTTTTCTGAGCGCCACCATCCCTACCCGGAAACCATCTTATACCAAATGTCGGTACCCGTTGACAGAAGAAAATATTCTCGCCTCTGTGCTAGACGAAACCTTGTTTGGCCTAGTCGATTGTGACATTCATGTCCCCGACTGCCTAAAGGAACATTTCTCGGAGATGACACCCATTTTCAAGAACGTCGACGTCACGCGAGACGATATTGGGCCTTTCATGTGGGAATACGCCGAGAAACATAAACTCCTGACTACCCCCAGAAGGACATTGATCGGGAGTTATGTGGGCAAAAAGATTCTGTTGGCGACGCCTCTGCTTCGGTGGTACCTGACCAAAGGTTTAAAAGTCACCTGTATTTACCAGGTGATTCAATATACACCCACGACGTGTTTCAAACAGTTTGGGGACACTGTTTCGAACGCGCGTCGCCAGGGTGATAGAGATGATGTCTACGCCATAACCAGCGAAACCATGAAATTGCTAGGTAACGCCGCCTATGGTAAAACATTGACCAATAAGGCGAAGCATGTAGAGGTTTCGTACACAACGGGAGAGGGTACATCTAAACTAATAAACTCTCCTCGGTTTAAAAAAATGACTTTAGTGACTGACGACATATTCGAAGTAGAAAGACTTAAAAAGACAAATAGTTGGGACCTACCCGCGCAGATAGGTTTTTTCGTTTATCAGTACGCTAAATTGAGAATGTTAGAATTTTATTATGACTGCTTAGATAAATTTGTAGATAGGTCAGATTTTCAGTTATGCGAGACAGACACAGACAGTCTTTACTTGGCCCTTAGTTCAGACAACTTAGCGGACGTTGTTAAGCCCGCTATGCGACAGGAGTTTTATAGTACCTACCACCAATGGTTCCCCGCCAAAGTATGTCCCGAACATAGAGCCGACTTTGTAGCTAGTGAGGGTAAGACGCGGGTAGTTTGTCAGAAATGCCGCGAACAAAAATTATATGACAAACGGACACCGGGCCTTTTTAAATTAGAATACGAAGGCAGAGGAATGGTTTCCCTCTGTAGCAAAATATATCACTGTTTTGGCGACTATGACAAAACCACCACAAAAGGCTTGAACAAACACCACAACACCATCGACAAAACACATTTTTAGAAGTACTCAACACACAACAAGCACAAGGTGGGAAAAATGTCGGGTTCAAAACACACAAATCCGCCGTATACACATATGAACAACACCGAAACGCCCTGTCTTATTTCTACATCAAGAGACAGGTGCATCCCGACAACGTCACCACATCACCCCTCAACATCTAAAATATCTCTGTACCCAACACAGATACAACACAAATCCAATACATCTTCCTACCCAAATACTATCTCTCTACCACAATACAACACATACAGATACTTAGGTACATACACCCACCTCTCTATTTTTACGATGACAATGACGACAATGTGACGACACCCCTCAAGGTCTGGTCTGCAGCTGTACCCCGGTGCTATATTATATTTTATGTCTTCCAATCTGTGATCATATTTGAATACACACTGTCTTTCCAATATAATACCCCTATATGTTATTTGATTAAAAAAATTACTGCACAATGTATATTCATATGTGTTATTTGTCAATATCTTATGCAATGTATGATAATGTTATTTTTGAAAATATTGTATACGAAGCTTACCAATATATAAAGCTTGTTATTTTAAAAGAATAAAATATATTAATTAACTAAATTCTTTGTTACCTGTTTATAACTGTTGTGATACACGTCTACCTGTTGTAAATATATATCGTTTAACTGTTGTCTCAATATATCGTATAACTGGTGTAATATATGTATAAGTGTTGTAAATATATATCGTATAACTGTTGTCTAAATATTGTCTGTAAACAACACCATTATTGAACTAATATATCTCTATATAAAAGTCACGCGCCGCCACAGCGCGCCACCACATTTTCCTTATATAAAAGTCACGCGCCGCCACAGCGCGCCGCCACATTTTCCTTATATAAAAGTCACGCGCCGCCACAGCGCGCCGCCACATTTTTGTCCTTATAATTTGTTTTCCTTCAAAGAATTCTTTACCAGATCATTTCAAGTTCACTTGCACATATCTGTCAACCTCTTGAGATAAGAAACCTGTACGGCATACCAAGGTAAAAAAAAAAATTTTTTTTAACTTACACAACAGTTTTTGTAATACAGAAGATGAACAGTTTAAAAAATAGTTTTAAAAAAAAAACAACACACTTAAAACTGTATTTTTTTAAAATCTGTACAAACTGCTTGTACACCTGTACACGGACAAAAATTTAAAATTCCCATACATATTATCCCTTCCCTGCACAAGTTGACGGGTATGCTTACATTGACTGTTTATGTATAAGGTAACCATATTTTCAAAACCCTAATCCGGGACAAAATAGTAGATTTGAATTATTTCAATGCAAAAAATCGGGACAAATGGGTAAAGAAAGGTCAAAAGTCGGGACATGTCCCGGAAAAATCAAGTTGATGTCAATTAAAAATAATATACATTTTATATATACATTTGAATAACATTGAATAACATACATTTTATTGTATAAGTTTAACTACTTAAACTAATAAGAGAGAAAAACATCAATAATCCTTACTTAAGGTGAAGCTGAGTTACTGTACTTTTCAGATGAGTGGATTTTTATCATTAGGTCCTTCTTTGCAAGCAGCATCTTAATAAACTCGACACATGTTTCCTCACAGTTCACTTTGGTTGTCAACATAGCTTTCAAAGTTTCAATACCTAGCTGTGTTTTATCACTTGCCCATAAGCTGTTCATCAAAGAAAACACTCTTTCTGTGGCAGCATTTGTTCCAGGTAGACAGAAAAAAAACTCTGCCAACTTCAAAATATTTGAAAATGTCACATTATTGTTTTTGAAGTGGGAAACCATTTCAATCCAACGTTGTGGTGGCAATGTTTTTTTGGCACTCCATTCACTAATTTTCTGAGAAGTAACAAACTGCTTCATATAGACATATTCGTCATAAATTTCAGTTTCTGTAAAGTGGGCTGAAGGTAATGTTTGAATTACTAGTGATGATGATATCTCAATATCTGCCCAAATTGGTATTCTGTTCAGCGTTACACAGCTGTAGGATTCTAGGTCTTGAAAATTGTTTGCAGCCCATCTATTCAAATAATTGAAAGCTGTTTCATAGAATGAAGAAACGCTAGCATGAAACTTTTTCACATCCTCCTTTGGAAGTCCTTCCATTTCCAGCTTTTCAAGGATTAGCTTAACTTTTGATGGCAAGAAACAGTCTTCCAGTTTGGACTTCAAAATAGTTTTCAACCTGTTAATGCTGTTAATGACTTCAAACACAGTGACCGTCTGTCCCTCTATTTTTTGCACTGCTTCGTGGAATGGAGAGTCCTGACTGTGAACAAAAACAAGCCATGCCTCAGATAGAGGATTTTCAAAGAATGTCTGTATAAACACTGGGCATCTGTCTTGAGATTGAAAATATGATATTAGAGGCAGGAACATCAGATGACCCCTTTCAACAGCAGGCAGCAGAGCAAGCCACCTAGTCTGAGCATAACCTAAGATCATCTGGAAGTCTGTTTCCACAAACTGGCAAAACTCCTTGAGTCTTTCAACTCGTACTGTGTATGATTTGAAGAGTAGATAAATTTTAGCAATAATCAGCTCGACATCAACAGGCAGTACATCTGCAGCTGTTCGAACAGTGTTGTGGAAAATATGACCTGCACACCCAACTCCTATAAGACCATGTCCAAGGTTTTCTTGCAGTTTTTTTGAAAACATTGTTCTGTCTTTTCCTTTCAGCACCTCCAAAATTGGAATTTGTGTTGTCTGCGCATAATCCAACTACTTTCCTGTCTAAACCATTTTCAGTTATGCAGTCATTAAGAAAACTACTTACAATATCAGATGTTTCACCTGGCAATGACTTTAACTCTAATATTTTAATTTTCACTCCATTACTGTGATCAAAGTATCTGACAAGCAAACGAAAAATCTTGAATTCTTTGTGGTTGGATGCATCTGTTAGTACAGAAATAAATGTATACTTTTCTAGGTCACACCTTAACTCATTTAGAATATGGGGTGCCAAGACATTTTGAATAATGGCTTCTGTTTTCGTACGTGCACATGCAAATTTTGGCTCTAAAGTAACCTGAAGTAATTTTGATGTGCAATCCATAGACCTGAAAGTATGATTGTGTAGCACTGTATGGTATGCAAAGGCGCCTTCTATAGCAGCTAATTGCTCTTCTTGGTCACCAATTTTATCAGCTCTGAAGAAAGTGGTTAACGACGAGCTTGATGCATCTGTAACGACGGCTCTCTTATGTTTCTCACTGCTTATGTGGCTCTTAATATCACTAAGTCCACTATGGCTTATCGAAAACCCGGAGGCACATATATTGCATCGTACATTGAAGTTTGATGTACTCTTTTTAATAAACGGATATTCCTTTTGTAAATCTTCATTGAAACTGCATTTACGCTTTGGTACCATTTTCTTACAACAATAACAAAATATGCACAAATAGTTCACCGTTTAAATTAAATAAACGTATACCGTAAGCAAAATCTTGGTACTTTACCACTACCTAAAATTTCAAATAACTGCGAATATCACATTGGAACTACAAAATTAATTCGCGGTCCTGACAACCTCTTGTGCTGTTTTGGCGCCAGATCACTAATAATTAAAAATTCCCTTAAGTAAGCCAAGGAATAATTTTTTTGAGATTTATGCCAAATTGGAAAATTCGTCCAAAACCGGGACAAATTGGCGTCCCGGATTGCATCGAAAAAAAGTCGGGACAAATTATCAAAAATGGTCGAAAACAGGGACTGTCCCGGAAAAACCGGGACGTCTGGTCACCTTATTTATGTAGCAATATTATTAGGTGATGAGACCCTTAGGTTCCAGTCACAGCTTCACGGTAAAATTAAAAGCCTACATACTTCGAAAATATAATATGCTATAATAAAGAACACTATATACCCAAATTATAACCCATTTGGGGTTAAACCGGGTATTCCGTGCACGTTTTTTCCTCAAGAAACCAGATACTGACTACCACCTGGCAGGCATAATTAATAAAGCAACTGATGTGGAAACTATCAAAAACAACGCCACGAAATATATTCAACAAATATCAAAGGACAGTATTACAGTGTACACAACTGGATCTAAAGGAGAAGGTAACAAATTAGGAATAGGAATTTATTTTCCCATGTGGCAAATGGCGAAAGGATACAGTATAACAGATCATACATCTATTTTCCCAGCAGAGATGGTTGCAATTCTGAAAGCTCTGGAAATCTTTTCTAACAACCCTCCTCATAAACTGACAATATTAACAGACTCACTTTCGGCTATTCAAGCTATAAGAAACTTACAAGAATGCAGCAGACCAGATATAGCAGAAGAGATATTACTGGCAAATACTTACCTATAATCCAGAGGATGTTCCATTCTAATAGCCTGGATACCTTCACATATTGGCATAGAAGGAAATGAAAAGGCGGATAAAGAAGCTAAGAACAGTAGAACTAATAGATAGCAAATAAATGTGGGGATGAGTAAAACAGAGATCAAAAGCTTTATTAAAATAATAATAACTAACGAATGGACAGTAGAGGGGGATGGAAACCTTGAGGGCAGACATGCATATAAATTGTTCAAGGCCCCAACGGAACGTGTCCGGTATAAAGAGAATTTTTTTTTTTTTTTAATTAATGAAGAAAAATATCCCGTTCAACCTCTGATGGGTTATAATTAGGATATATTGTTTTCAATTCCAAATAATATGATCAACTGCCGATATGAGAAAGTGGCATCACATTTGTCAAATCATTGTAAATAGTGACAATCACAATTGTGCTTATATGTTAAATAAATAAAACTAAAAAACAAAAAAAACAAAATCAAGAAGAAACTCTGAACAAGAATAATATTAAAGTGGAGGAGTGTAAAGGCCTGGTGGTTCCAGTTATATAACTGACTTTAACAGATATTTAATTGACTTTCATCTGTTAAAAGTCATACGCATTGTAAGCAAGCATCAGACCTTCACATTCCCAGCCACTATATATTAACATGTGTTCGTGTTAAATATTGTTTGACTATATTATGCAGTTCCCTAGGTCTGTCTATTCTTAACACCTCTTCTATATTTATAGGTAAGTTGGATGCTTGCAAATAATCTAATATTGGTATTCCCATTTGTTCATACCTCTTACATTTTAACAAGAAATGTTCTATATTATTGTCTTGAAGACATCCTGCACAGTAAGGTTCTTCTATTCTGAAATAGCCTTTTCCCAGCTGTAGTCTGAGAAGTTTCTTATTACTGGGAATTTTCAATTCCCTAGATATCTGACATTTTCTTGTTGGAGCCTTGAACATCTTATATGCATGTCTTCCTTTCAGATTTTTATCCCACTCTGCTTTCCATTCATCTGTTATTAAATCTTTAATTAAGCTCTTAATCTCTGATTTACTCGTCCCTACATTTATTAGATTTTTATTTTACTTAAGAAAACAAATAATATAGAAAATATTAAAAACACAGCCAATAAATATATACAACAAATATCAAAAGACAGCATTACTGTGTACTGTAGCGAAATCTGTGAGACAATCGCTAAATTCAGTAAGATTTTACTCCTATGAAAATAAATAAACCTGCCCGTGTGTGTTTGCCTATCGTCGTCTTCTACGCCAGTAGAGCGCTTAAGTGTATACCGTAGTAATGCTTAGACAATGATCCCGCTGTCAAATCTTACACGCTTTCCTAGTTTCGTCCTTGAGACTTACAATTAACGCAAATCATTCAATATTACCGAAACGCCGTTTTGCAGACAGCTAAGTGTTCGTTTCAGTCAGAGTGAGAGAAGAAAACGTAGGAGGGAGAGATAGGGGATGAATGAAAGCCTTGACAAGCGTTGGTTTTCGAATCGCATGCGACAAGGCGACGTCACAGAATTGGTTTGAAACACTATACGCGAGGGATAGGTTAGTGTTTGAAAAATAGACTACAGGCCTTGGTTACTGTCGTTAAGGGCATGTTTGAACATCTGCTATCGTTCGCTGTAGTTTTCTTAGAAAAAGTGAGAGAGAGAAAAATTGGAAAGGGGGAATGGTATGGAGTCCGTTTAAACTATCGTCTGCATTTCTAAAGTGAAACTAACTGTCACAATTGAACGATAAATGGAAATAAATAATAGGGGACGATTAAAATGATAATATTTGGTTATTATACCTAACATATTACTTAGTGTGTTATATTATCTTGCCGTAGAAGAACCCAAAAATAATAAAATATGTTATTTGAATAAGTGTAGAAGGGAAAAAGTAAATTATGATGAAATGAAGAATAAAAACGATACTAGTGAATATAATAAATAAAAGAATAAAACCACTGTGTGACAGACAGCAACATGATCACTAATTATTTAGCAGAATTTGAAACACTAAATAACTAACTGAGATATTGACGAAGACAGATGGACGAACAGACTTGAATCTTTCTCAGTTTGCCCTGTAGTGGGGATAGAGGGGAAGTTAGTCCAAGATTTGAAAATTGAGTTCAGTTTTGAATAAAAAGACGCTAGAAGCCAAACAGGCCCTGATTGGCTGAAGTCTAATATACTAACGGAGGGATAAAACTAATTTGTAGTTAGTGTTCGGGGCCACTTGTAAAAGAAATTTTCTACACTAAAGTTGTTCGACCAGCAAGATAATAGTACTATCTTGACTTTGCTGATCTGCACCAGCAAGCGATCTGGATTTGACCATATTTATCGCAAATCAAACTTATTAGTGTTAATATTTTTCTGATGCGGTAAGAAAGAAAACATTTATATCATTATTATTATTATTATTATTATTATTATTATGTATGTATTATTGAATATGTATGGAAATTATGTGGGCAGAAGTTTTATCTAGAGGGAAGTCAACATCAAACTTTGTGTTGTTTCACAGAGTTGTTAGGAAATATATTAACATGTTGTAGAAAAGCCAGACAGGCTTTCTGACATTTTGGGAGAAAGAAAAATTAAATATTAATGGGGAAATTGTTGTACAGTATTATGACATAAGACCAGGCAAACCACTGACCGTCTTCTTCAGCAAGTCACCGTGATTGTACATGACTTGATATTATTAACGTAAAATGTTTCCTTTGTCAAGGAAAGTGTCAAACTGTAGTTTGAAGTTTATTTGACCATGAATGGGGTATACAACCAATTAAGAACGTTAACTAATTGTTTAATTACCATGCTGAGTCTGAATATGATTTAAAATGTTTAGTAGTTAGGGAAAGAGAGAGTTATATGAGAGGTTGAGTAGGACGCATTTATATCGTTCCAGGGTTTCATCTATTGACTCAAAGTGAGCCCAGGTCAACCAATACCTGTCTATATTTCTGCATCTAAAGAATTGAGGCAGTATCGATTGTGTGCCTCCGTGTTATATTGCAAGAGCAGAATCCTTACTTGGCAGTGGAGGCTGGTGATTTAACCAAAATTCATCCTGCATACCAGGCACCTCTCAGTTAAGAAATAGTCTCCGGGCACTTGATATATCAAACTCAACTACTCTCAGTTCCCGAAATGTGTATTAGATCATTCAGATTGTGATGAAGACAAACGTTCTTGTAATCAATACCCATTCATAGGAGCAAGAATAAACTGATACCGTTCCAGATTGACACATTTAATTACAGTTGTGAATAATAATATACTCAGTTATAAATTGCATTAATTTTATGTAAATACTTTGAATTTTCATTTTGAGTTGAATATTCCGGTATACACAAAATTGTGATACTGGAACAATAAATTGTAAAAAAGATTTCACATTTTAAACTTAACTCTGGGTGTTGTTAATTACCTTTCATAGAGTTCTTAAGTGTATTTGTTGTCATTTTAATATACCACGATTTCATTACCCTAGACATTAGACGTAGCTGTCAGACATACTAGTCAAAAATAAGTCTGAGTGAGATCTTAGGGTGGTAGCAGAAAGGTTCTCTGAGAACACACCCTTATTATCTATTAGACTCAGAGGCCTTCACAGCTTGACCTCACTCAGTTACACTATAACAATAACACCAACATTCATAACATCTAAACCCACCACATGTACACAGATGGATCCAAGGGAGAGGATGGCAAATTGGGGATAGGAATATATATTCCAATATGGAAAATGGCAAAAGAATATAGCATCACGGAAAATACATACATTTTCACTGCAAAGATGGTGGCAATACTAAAAGCACTAGAAATATTCTCTAATAACACTCCCAATAAATTAACAGTTTTAACTGACTCTCTTTCAACAATCAAAGCACTTAGAAACTTACGAGAATGTAGTAGACCTGATATAGCAGAGGAGATATTTCTGGCTACTACATACTTATATTCCAGAGGATGTTCAGTCTTAATTGCTTGTATACCTTCACATGTTGGCATAGAAGGAAATGAAAAGGCAGATAAAGAAGCCAAGAAAGGTAGATCTGATAAAATCTAGAGAACAAAAAATTCTTAGCAGTAAGAAATTTCTTAGACTGCAACTAGGAATGGGCTATAGAGTAGAAGAACCTTACTGTGCAGAGTGTCTAGACAAAAATAATAAAGAGCATTTCCTACTAAAATGTAGGAAGTATGAACAACAGAGAAAACCAATTATTAGATTATTTTACATGCATGTAATTCATCAATAACTGTGGAGCTGGTGTTGAGAATAGATAGACCTAGAGAATTTCACAATATAGTAAAACAGTATATAACAAGAACTTAAGTTAATATATTAGGATCAATGATGGTGTGAGGATACGGGGTAGTCTGATGAGGTACTCATGTGGATGATGGCAGATAATTGGTGGATTGGGTGTCATCCCGGACTCCCCCGAGCTTTCTCACCCTTTTTCGCCTTGTTAACAACAGGGCAGTTATGAGAGGCTTTCCTTTTTTGCTTGTTTGTTGTTGTTTGTATTTGTTTTTTATTTTTATTTATTTTTTTGGAAAGGGGAGGGCACACACTTTTATTCACTCAATTTTACAGTTTTGATTTACACAATTTTGACTGAGTGGGGGGGGGGGGGGGGGGAGAGAGAGAGAGAGAGAGAAGAGAAACTATATTTAGATATCGGAAATCAGATTTTATTATTTTGAATTTACTACACTATTTATCCTAATTATAACCCATCAAAGGTTGAATGGGATACTTTGTCTTAAAAAAAAGATAAGCAGAACGATCTTATTGTCTCCTAACTTTCGCCTCAGGTGGTTCTGCTAAAAGGAAGAGTATCCCCTCATCTTTAAGACGCAAGAGTAAGAGTTTAAGCAGCATTAGAGAGAAACTAATGACGCCGAGAACCGTGATGAACTTCAGCACACATTGCAAGAGTGCCGCTATCGGTAGTCATGACAACCACATGACTAGTAGAAGCGTTGCTAGCAACGAGTGCGAATATAGTGAAAGACGCCAACATGAAAACGACAATCACGCTGCTGCGACCTTGGCTAAGAATGAGATAACGAAAGCAAATGATAGTTCTTACGTTTCTTCCACAAAAGGTAAGCTCTCAAGTTGTTATTTATTACACATACACACACATACGCCTACTGATATACATGTCCGTATGGCTGAGTGCATAGAGCACCTGCTCTTGAGGCAAAGGGACCAGGTTCGAAAGCAGGTCACATCACGCTCCAGTCTAACACAGCTGTAACATGGGGTATGGGTACCTGACTCCGCTCGTAAGCTAGGGAAGGTAAGACCAGCGAGTAAGGGAATTGGTCACCCAACCCCATAAAGCTGAGACCTAGTTTGGGTTTATTCTCTGACAATTTACTCCCATACCTGTAAGCCCTGTGTGTGTGTATGTATGTATGTATGTATATGTGTACACACACATATATATATATATATATATATATATATATATATATATATATATATATATATATATATATATATATATATATATATATATATTGTGACCGTAGGGGTCGACAGTGTAGTCTCAGCTACACGTGATCGTATAGCTAGTTCGCCTTTCACTCCTTAAGTCAATGCACTGGCACCGCACTTCTTAAGACTTCACAATACGATGAGTAAGGACATAAGTTTCACACTAAATATCTTTTGAATATTTTATTTGGGTACCTCCCAGTAGTAGAACATGTGTACAAATTGGTGAAATCGTTGAAGAACAATAAATATGTAGACATCATATTTCCCATGTATGGAACAGTACATTTCTTTCTTTCTGGCTATTCTTCTGACACGGGGTACTCTGTCTTTTATATTTCTCTCTCTGTTCTGTTTTGACTGCATTACTTTACATTAGTCTATTGTCTATCTCTTTCTATGAAATGTCCAGTAGTCTGGTTGATGTTTGAAAGTATCATTTTTGTAATGAACGGACAACCCGGGGGATTTTGCTTTAGTTTTCAACCGACTATTTCAGCCGACCTAATCAAACGAGGTCTAAAGTTCATTAAGTCGAGAGACACGTACCTTTTATTTAGTGCATCTCTCCATCCACTGAAATACACACATTATAATTCTCACTTAAGAACTCTGCTTTTAACACAATCGTCTCTTGAGTTCTGTTGTTTCGTGTTTGCTTTGATTTTCTGTTCCTACAGATTGCTTAGACATAAGCACATTTCAAAGCATTCCACACTATATGAAAAACTCCTCAACTGAGTTTTCTCACTGGTCTTTCCACAATGAAAGCCAGACTCGAACTGATTCAATGCACAGATCGTTGCGCTTTCTTCCTATCTCTCACGTGAAAACGTGAAGCTCATGTTTAAAATCTTCCTGAATAGACCTCACCTAATCACACGGACTCTCTTGTACCTAGTGCTTTCTCTACCTGTCCAAAAACAAGAAAGGGAACAACTATTTTCCCTACTACCAAACCAGTGAAATTGATAACGTGAAGGTCATGTTCGAATACTTAATCAATCATTAACAGCTTCCTGTGCAGTATAAAAGAAGACTTGCAATTGCTTCACCTAATACAGATGAAAAACCTATGGCAAGGCACAAGCAAAGAAACTTACAACTGATCAGAGTGTATATTCCCAGTGCAACATACGGCTTTTGGACACTCAATACCTGAAATGAAAAAGGATGTTGAAGAAAGAGAAGGGACTCACTAAACTATTTCCTAAATACCATCGCAATAAGGAAGCTAAATTTTTCGGTCTATAAAAAGTAATAGTGATTATTGATCCCTGGAAAAAGGGGAAGGGGTCGACCTAGACCCCAGACATCACAGAGAGTCTGAACTTGTCTTTGGCTGATGCAGGTCGACTTGCCCAGAATCGTGATGCGTTCAGAGCAGCTGTAATGGAGACAACGTTCTGGAAAGAATACGTCACATGATGATGATGATAATTCTAGTTGTGATTATTTCCCTTTATCAACTCTTTCCAACCTTTTAAGCCCCTTTGTGAAAACCACCTTTTTTCATTGCATTTTCAGTGCCAGAAATCGTGAACTACCACCGATTGTGCCAGCGCACTTTACAAGTAGAGACAATACTTTTACAATTTTTTAAAGAGGCTAGTGCCTAGTCCACCCACCAGGCTTTTTACTGCTATCATCCATCCCCTTTTAAATGCTTATATGTTCATTCATCTCTTTCTAGATACCTCCAACAGCAATATAAATTTGCTACCTGAAATCTCATTAACGAACACCAATGGATGGACAGAAAATATCACACAGTCTCTTCCAGTTTCCACCAATGAAAGCGGCGTTTACAACTCCGTTGTCCAGCCTTTGACTGAAAGCCACAAACTCACGACTTCAATGATGACAATGGACAACACTGGTGACCTCATACGTGAGATAGATCTCAGAAGGTAAATCATCCTCCTAAAACTGTTCATGTTGTCTGTCCACCTGACTCACCCATTTGTCTGCTCTTTGTCTATCTATACCAGGGATCGGCAACCAGTCGTTCGTGTTTTACCGGTAGATAAGACAGATTATGATTAAGTAGATATATATATATGGGGGGAGGGAAGGGTAGAAAGAAATAACTTGGAGACTAGGAAAAAATAGCCCTCACCCGCCGCCATTTAAAAGTGCAGTTTCCTCAGGATTAAAGGTACTTTTCCCGCGTTCCCAGCGAAAACCCACTAGTGAGCTTGCAAAAATCTACTTTATTTGTGTCCTGCATAAGATAGCATTGGCGGATCGGGGGAGGGGGGGGGGGGGCAGGCAGGGCGATCACACCCCCGTCCCATTGGGACTTTGAAAACCTTTATTTCATATCAACTGCTCCAGTATTTTTCTGTGTAGTTGTACCTTACTTTTATGTAATTATGGGTAATCTCCAAAAGAATGTTGCTACTCGTTCCGCACAGAATATGAATCTCTTATAAATAACTATAAGAGACTCATATTCTGTGTGGAACGAATTGCAACATTCTTTTGGAGATTACCTAATTATGTTAAATACCCGGTATAGTTAATTTTTTTAAATAAAAATTAATATTTTAAAGTTATTGTGTAATAAAACTATCATGTTGACACATTTTTAAAAATCGTTATTTTGTTTTTTTAATTGTTTAAAAATATGTGTAAATAAGGAGCGGGGAGCCTTATCATTCTGATGTATATCCCCCCCTTCCGCCAGACAACTCCTAGATCCGTCAGTGTAAGATAGCAATGCTATATTTTCTTCCAAGTGAAGTTAACATTCGGTAAAATATCATCATTCAGTTTTTATTTCTCTACTGTTCTGTTGATGGAACTGAGGAAAGCAAATCATCTGGCAGACTAAAAGTTACACGTAGGCTTTACTTATTTCAAATACACTGAAACCTGAAAACAGAGATGATTTTATCAAGGTAGATCTGTAGAGAGTTCACTGTTTCTAATGTAGATCTCCACAGCTCCTAGGTTGCATGCCACTGATCTACACAAACATACATGCCACATGCTATGGTTTACCCATAATCTGTACAAGGTGTTTGCGTTTTCAGATGTGCACACCCTGTACATAATTTATGTACAGGTTTTCTAACCCATTCCCCTTATTACTGTGTCTCAGAGTTCTTTTATAAGGTCCTATTGAACACAGGATTTCCCAGTCTGTTAGTGATAATTAAGCACAGAAATAGACTAAATGATGACACCATCACATAATTTTTACAGTGTAAAATAAACTCAGACATTTATTATTTGGGTTTTAAAATAAGTGAAGACCTGCTTTAAAAGGCAAAATCCCCGTGACTCATTTATAATGCAGCCCACTGTAATTGAAAATATTTTTACACGAATTAACTCTTTTCATACGTTTTTTTCAGTCTTTGTACAGGTTTTGCGAGTCTTTGTACAGGGTTATGGATTTTTTTTAAACAGGTTTTTAATCTCCGAGGTATGGCATGTATGCACAAATGTATTTCTGCATGCACGTGCATGATAAGGTCTTGTACTGGACATCACACTGATAAAGCTTTGTTTCTCGCACCAGATTAGTATGGACTGGTTTTTTTTGTGAATAGCTCGTCCAGTCACAAGGTTCTGTAAATGGGTCAGGTTACCTACTGTTGGGGCCCTGACAAGGTGTACTGTTAAGTGCGTATTCTGATGTAATGGGTGAGTGTAGACGTCAATGATGACAAACGCGAATGGATGACAGTTCGACAGGTGCACAGGTCACTCACTCCAATCACAGATGGAAGTCAAGGATGGCTGGACTACTGTGGTCGTTTCATATTATTTAATAGGACGTACACATGGACAGTACGAGCATCGTTACAGGAACACAGGTTGACATAAATGGCATATTGTTGATCAATGGTCTACCATCATAAGTTAGCATTCATGTTGAATAACATTGTTCCTTTAGGTAAAGTTACAGCAAATCTATGTGAAGATAATGTTAACCCACTAGTATTGGATTTTCTTTATAACTGTGATCTCTTAATCATCACCTGATAATAAGGGGGCATCCCCGTTCTCTGATGGATGATCGACAATAAATAGGATTCCAAAATACATAGGATTCCAAAATGGCTTCTGGTTCCCTGTTGAGCATCGCTCACTATACGGAGGTATAGCAAATCTTCAATCGAAGCTTTGTTCATCAACAATAAATGATTCTACAAGAATCAGCATATTCTGTCCTCATAGTTGCTGCATATAAACATATTCAGTGCTGCTAGATAACATGTCGTCCCGACATATATACATAGGTAAATTCATATCGACGTCTGCCCATCTGAGCCTAGGAATGAAAGAGTTCAGTGAACAGTTCTTTACCTTGCCATATGAAATATACTAGCAAACACAAACACTCTCCTGGCGTTACTGAATCAACACTGGGGAACTCATGGATTTAACAATCCTAGAAGAAACTATCTTCGTCCCCAATAAATCAAAGAGATCACAAACTTTTGACAGGTCTCAGACATGACATCCCGCCAGGCTCCTTCATCACCGAAGAACTCCCTAACGTATCTTCATGCGCCGAAAGCACCTGACCCCAAAGTACAGTACAAGGAAAAATAGTTCCACGTAGACATACCAAGATATCACGATATAAGACCGAATCGTCTGAAATAGACACAGAGTAAACATAGACTCGGACCATAAACATTCTTGCATAATCCTAAACAGGAACAATCTGTTTTCTGGCCCAACAAGGCACAGACTAACAAAATCCAGATTCATACGCCAAATTCGATCTCCAGGGGAGATAATCCATATAGCAACAGTATCAATCAATCATGAGTGATATATCTTTGAACAGGAAAGCATCCTGATTCTAAAAACAAATACCTTCCCTCCGACAGATAAATATAATAATAAATATATACATTGTATATATATATATATATATATATATATATATATATATATATATATATATATCTATATATATATATATATATATATATATATATATATATATATATATATATATATATATATATATATATATATATATATATACCAGTAATCTGTTGGTAACAGACTACCGCAACCCCCGGGAAAAAAAAATGAAATTTTTTTTTTCATCCGAGAGCAACATACAATAGGCTCACCACGCACGAATAATGCGCAGATGACTAATAAGAGCAATTTATAATTTCAAATTAAGGTAAAGTCGAAGCATAGATCGACTTGTGAGAATACATCTCAACCTCTCAGAGAAAGCATTTCTCTTAAGCATAAATGTTTCCAGGGAGGTGCCACCAACGTATACTACAATGCTGGCAATGACACAATGCATATAACAATTTCACATTTAAGCATTATAAGTACATGATTGACAAAAAAGAAAAATCGCCAACGAGTATCGGTGAATATCTATATCAATGAACGTAGTCATAGTAGTGATGCAATCACTATATTACAAATTACAATGTGTATTTATCTTGATATAGAAAAGAAAAACTGTTGTAGAGTTGGATGTATTAAGAAGTCCAAGACCCAATCATGTGGGCATCTAGACAAAATGTCTGCCATCACATTATCTGATCCACGGATAGCTCGTACCGAAAAATGAAAAGGTTGAAGAGCAATTGCATATCGAGTAGACCTCGAGCTCTTCAAATTTTTACTCTGTATAGCCGTAAGAGCTTTCTGATCGGTTTCTACTATGAAATGTGCGCCTAGAAGGAATCTTCGTAGTTTGAGTATTGACCAAACCATAGCCAATAGTTCACGGTCTAAAACCGAATAATTCCTTTCTGCAGCATTAAGTTTTCTGGAGATATACATTACAGGATGCAGAGTTCCAGAGTACTCTTGCATTAGTGCCGCTCCAATCCCAGTGGATGAAGCGTCACTACGAAGAACAAATGTCTTATCTGTAGTAGGTAACACTAAAATAGGTAGTGATGAAAACAAAGTTTTGATCTTATCCAAAGAGGATTGATATTCTTGTGACCAGTGGACCATATTATGCGACCCTTTTTCTAGTAGTGTAGAAAGAGGTGCCATGATAGAGGATAGATTCGGAATGAATCTTCCATAAAATTGAATAAGACCTAAGAGACTTCGCACTTGCTTTTTAGTCTTAGGAATAGAGATGTTAAGTATCTTAGTGATATAAATGGTCCTCTGTCTTTAGGAAACCATGACCCACTCGATGGCCTAGGAAAGAAATTTTGCTAAAACCAATGCAGGCTTTAGAGGGTTTCGCTGTCAGGTTATACTCGCGTAGAGTAGACAGTAATTCAACTAACCCCGAATAGTGATCTTCCCAAGTATCGCTGAAAAGACAGATGTCGTCTAGATACGCGATGACATCTGACCGATAAGATAGAATTCGACGCATCATGCGTACGAATGTAGCTGGTGCGTTCATAAGGCCGAAAGGCATGAAATTCCATTGAAAAAGGCCTCTAGGTGTAGAAAAAGCCGTAATTGGTTTGGCGCGTTCAGATAAAGGAACTTGCCAATATCCTTTAGACAAATCTAGTTTAGTGAAAAAATGAGATTTAGAAAGCCTAGTAAGTAGCTCTTCTAGTAAAGGCATAGGTTCAGCATCGAACTTCGTAACTTGATTCAATTTGCGATAGTCAACGCAAAGACGTATGTTATTGTCTTTTTTTCGAACAATAACCATCGCCGAAGAATATGCAGAAGTGGATGGTTTAATTATTTTTAAATCTATCATCTCATCCAACTCCTTCTCAACCTGTGCTTGAAAATGTATAGGGATAGGATAAGGTCTGACTCTAATAGGATTATGGTCAGTTAGAATAATGTCATGTTCAATAACATGAGTTTGTCCAGGGATGTCAGTAAGGACATCCTGAAATGTTTGTAACATAGCCGAAACTTGTCGCTGTTCTCCTAGAGATAAATCAGGAGAGACATTAACATTTTTCCATGATTCACTCGAATGAAGTGGAATCATCGGAAGCGGAAGATTAACATCCGAAAAACTTGTTTCCTCATCCTGTATTACGGACAGTGATGAGTAATGACCATGTTGGACTGGTGAATCGTCCGTTGCCTGGAAAATAGGCTGTAAATAATCCGGACGTTCATGGAATTCCGTAAGCATATTGATGTGGAAGGTTTTATGCTTTCCATCAATATCGACAATGTAGTCAACATCGGAAATTTTCGAGATTATATCGTACGGACCTTTCCAAGAAATAAGAAGTCTGTTTTCCCTACAAGGTAGTAAAACAAATGATTTGTCACCTGGACAAAGTTGTCGTAAGGTTCTTTTCTTATTGGCAAATTGTCTTGCTTTCTGCTTAACAAATTCAGAAGAAGAGGTTGCCAATTTACATGCTTCGATAATCTTTTCTCTCAGCGCGATGACATATTCGTAAGAAGATTTCGTGTCATCGGTAATATTATCAGCGGTTATGAGATCATGAAGCAAAGACATAGGGCTGCGCGGTCGGGCGCCAAAGACAAGTTCAAAGGGAGAAAATCCTGTATGTTCATTGGGGACCTCTCTGTAAGCGAAGAGGGCCGCGGGTAAAACCCTGTCCCAATCTTGAGGATGATCCTCAGTTATCTTCCCTAGCAAGTTTTTGAGTATTCTATTTAGCCGTTCGACCATCCCATTGGACATAGGATGATAGATACTACTCAAAGATCTCTCTATCTGCAGAGTCGACATCACTTGAGACATGGTATCCGATATTAGTTGGGTGCCATGGTCTGATAATATTTCTCCGGGGAATCCCAGACGAGAAAATATAAGCCAAAGAGCATCTGCAATGTCAGCAGTAGTAATGCTCTTCAGAGGAATAGCCTCTGGCCAACGTGTGCACATGTCCACACACGTTAAGATAAACTGATGTCCTCTAGCAGATTTGATCTTAAATGGACCAATGATGTCTATCGCCATTTTCTGAAATGGTCGAATAGGAATGTCTGCAGCCTGAATAGGTGCAGCATGGCGTGGACCTTTGGATTTGACTTCTTGACATATTATACAAGATTGACAATAAATCCGTATGTCTTTGTTCACAAAAGGCCAAAAGAAAGCCGCAAGAACTCTTGACTTTGTACGGGAAAAACCCATATGTCCAGCACACTGAGAGTCGTGTGCATGTTGCAAAATTTTAACTCTCAAATTCTTGGGCACAAGAATCTGAGAATGACTTGACTTAGCGGAGTCTTGCACCATACGTACAAGTACGCCATTCTTCATTGTAATCCAAGATTTACGCTTTGTATCTTTATTCGGATCACCTTTTGTTGCAAGAGTGAAGAATTTCTTTAGAGTTGGATCATCTTCTTGCTGTTTTATAAACGAGTCACGAGAAATTACCAAGGGATCATCCTGGTTATGCACTTCATTATCTTCAGTAGATGAAGTTTGAGGCATATTAAGAGCTTGAGCTCTAGTGACTACAGCATTAGCAGTTTGCATATTTTGTTTTTCCCAAACGGAAATTTGTTGTGGAGTGCATTCTTTGACTCCGTGAATACGACCGATGATAAGATCAGCGATCGGATTCGGCAGAAGACATGCGTGTACATCTCCTGTAAAGAAAGGAGTAGCAATCCTAATGATAGCAGTAGAATATTTCTCTAAGGTGCCGCCAAATGTTACACATTTGACTACTTTTCCAGTGGCACGAGAAGGATCTACAAGCGACTGCCTAACACCAATTGTGGTGCACCCAGAATCAAAAAGAACTGAGACTGGATTGTAATTTACTAAACCTCTATGTAAGACAAGAGAACCTCTTCCATCATGCGCGACTGACGCAGGAAGAGCAGGAAGAGGATGGCCACAACTTAAAGTGGATACCGTAGTTGGTTCAAATAATGTTTTCCATTGGGGGCACTGAGATGCTCTCCCAAAATCAAAAGCGGAACATGCCATATTATTAGCATCATTATTATCTTTGGTCTGTTTATAGGCTTCATGTGACTCTTGCTGTGCAGAGTTTGCCTGATAATGAGATTTATGTTTTTTTTGTATTGTGCTCTACCTCGATTATTATTGCCTCTGTAATCATTATTATTTCCTCTATTGTAACCCCTATTTGGGTTTGAGTCATAATTCTCATGGTTACCATTATCATATTCATTATAATGAGTATCTCTATAATTATGGTCTTGTTGTCTCCATGATGGATAACTTGGATAGTTCCTATAATGACTTCCTCTGCGGAAATTTCTATAATTATGACCACCCCTGAATCGAGGGCTGTCGGCTCGTCTCCAGTTCTTCGAAGAAGAACCCTGAAATGATTGGTTACCTTGGTTTTGATAACTATTGTGGTTACCCTTTTTATCAAATCTGTTTTGTGGTCCCTGAAATTTGTGTGAATAATTAGGGTTGTATGGTGTTGCTGATGCAACTGGCATACTTTCTTTAACCTTAGCATTGCTAAAAGCTACGTCCGGATGTGCCGTGACGTATTGGGTACAATATTCTTCCATTTCTTTTAGTGTTTTGGGTTTACGCTCATGTAGGAATTCAAGGAATGGTTTATTAACACTTGACATAATCTTGTCCCTGAGCAACAAGTCCATAAGGGCTTCATATGTCTTTTCTGTTTTGGACAATTCAATCCAACGATTAAATGTAAGACGTGTCCTAGCAATGAATTCTGAGAATTCTACCCCTGATTCAGGTACCATTTTCTTAAACAAAATACGGTAACCTTCCTCTGTTAATTGATATTTTTTCAATAAGGCTGCTCTAATAACATCATAATTATCCTTGTCAGCCTCTTCAACCAAACTTAAACTAGTCAGAGAATCACCTTTGAAATTTTCTGATAACTGGTTTGCATATTGTGATTTATCTACATTATGAGCTCGACAAGAACGTTCAAAACGATCCAGCCAGAATGTAATATCGTCACTGGAAGGATTGAACGCTGGTACCTTGACCTTATAAGTAAAGGGTTTACCACTGTTACCATTTGACTTATTAACATTACTCATATTTGTCAATTTCAATTTTTCTAACTCAAATGCTAAAAGTTCTTTTTGATGTTCATGTTCTCTCATTGCTTTTCTCTCCTCAGCTTCTCTGTCTAATCTTTTCTGCTCAGCCTCAGCTTCTAATCTTTTATTTTCAGCCTCAGCTTCTCTGTCTAATCTTTTCTGCTCAGCCTCAGCTTCTAATCTTTTATTTTCAGCCTCAGCTTCTCTGTCTAATCTTTTTTGTTTAGCTTCTCTGTCGAATCATTTCTGCTCAGCCACAGCTTCTAATCTTTTATTTTCAGCCTCAGCTTCTAATCTTTTATTTTCAGCCTCAGCTTCTCTGTCTAATCTTTTTTGTTCAGCTTCTCTGTCTAATCTCTTCTGTTCAGCCTCAGCTTCTAATCTTTTATTTTCAGCCTCAGCTTCTCTGTCTAATCTTTTTTGTTCAGCTTCTTTGTCTAATCTCTTCTGTTCAGCTTCTTTGTTTTGTTTTTCCATTTCCATTTGGAATCTCTTTTCCTCAACCTGCATCTGCAATTTCTTTTGTTCAAATTCTATTTCCAATTTTCTATCCTCACTTTTTTGTTTTCTCTCTTCAGCTTTCAGTTTTTCAATTTCCAATTTTTGTGCCTTTTCATATTGACTGGTAGCATACTCCTCCAACTTATCTCCAGTCTTGCCTAGGGATTTCCCTTGCTCAATAAAGTAATCTAAAGTCGACATAATGTATACTAATATGTGACTATATACCTGAAATAGCAATAATGAAATCTATCTCCAAATAAATGGAAACAAGCTCTTAATAGCTTGAATAATCATCTCTTTTTATCACAATCTCTGTGGGAACCAAGCCTTTAAATAAGGTCTTGTATAATCAACTGTGTACCTTTAATAACAGCCATTAATCATCAGTTGATTATTACTCATAAGTTCACTATACAGCTAGTAGTGTATGATCAAGTATATTATATAGTATATGTCAACCGACAACATTGACAAAGGAGAATTATCAAAGACAACATGAAAACATTCGCAGAAATCAAATAAATGAAAAAGCTTAACCAAAAATAATGTCACAAAGTATGTGATGATAACTGCAAGGAAATAAACAAGACAAATGACGTCACAGTGTATAAATATAGAGTGTGTATAGAATTAAATGAAAGGAAAGGTTAGACCTACAAATACAAATAAATCAAAACAAAACTAAAGAAAGCGAAAAATAACGAAAACAAAACTGCACATATCGTCACAGCTAACCAAAAAATTGCAACAAATGTTGCATGCAAATTTTCAATTAAGAAAATTGCTCCCTACAGAACACTAATATAGGACCTATATGACTTGGTATCTCCTATAATAGTCACCTCACCAACCTCCCACGACATAGACACACAAATAATATGCAAACATGTAAACATAAATATATATATGTCATATAAATGCAATGTAATGTGTTGCAACTAAGGCTTAGTTCTACAGAATTATGGTACAGTTTCTACTCAAAATAAACTGCCACTTTAATAAATTATATTTCTGTTTTAACTATTACACAGTTCAACAATATGTAGCAGAACACAAGAAGATCCACCGTTGACGTGTAAGACCTCTCAGTTCCATAGCACTTCTTGCTAACACAGTTAATTCTTGTAAACAAATCTGCTGTGTAATGCCTTCTGTTCTATGTAAACACCGTCTGTTAACGAGCGCTGACCTAAATACCGTATACGCTGACAGGACAGGTCATGCTGACTTCAACTGTAGCGTTGTACTGCTGGTGTGTCGTATCAGGCCACAGGAAACGGTCTGGTCTCAGTAGCTGACTTCTCAAAATGCCCACTGTGCAGATTGACCCAGGAAACTGGCCTACCACATTGATACGGTCTTGTACTGGACATCACACTGATAAAGCTTTGTTTCTCGCACCAGATTAGTATGGACTGGTTTTTGTGTGAATAGCTCGTCCAGTCACAATGTTCTGTAAATGGGTCAGGTTACCTACTGTTGGGGCCCTGACAAGGTGTACTGTTAAGTGCGTATTCTGATGTAATGGGTGAGTGTAGACGTCAATGATGACAAACGCGAATGGATGACAGTTCGACAGGTGCACAGGTCACTCACTCCAATCACAGATGGAAGTCAAGGATGGCTGGACTACTGTAGTCGTTTCATATTATTTAATAGGACGTACACATGGACAGTACGAGCATCGTTACAGGAACACAGATTGACATAAATGGCATATTGTTGATCAATGGTCTACCATCATAAGTTAGCATTTGTTGCGCACATATTTTTTGGCGCACGGATTACGCATACCATGTAAAATGTTTTAATTGTCTGATAAAGATATATTCATCTTTGAATGCATGTTTTTGGTCTTGAGGGACGGAACTCAGATTAGGCAATAAGTATTCATTCTGTGAGTTATCGCTCTTTGTAGCGTTCTTAAAAATGGAACTCGGCGGAGGAATTTAGACTTACTTGAATCTATTCTGTGTTTGGTTAGGAATAGATTGTTCTTGCTTCAGAATGTCTATGACCCGAATCTATGTGTAGTTCTTGTCTATGTAGGACGAGTATGTCTTATATCTTGATATCTTAGTATGTTTAAGTGGAACTATTTTTTCTTGTACTGTACTTTAGGGGGTCAGGTGTTCTCGGCGGATGAAGATACGTTAGAGTGTCCTTCGGTTGTCAAAGCCTATGGCGGGAAGTCATGTCGTAGAGATGCCCAAGAGTTTGTGATCTCTTTAAGTTATCCTGGGGACGAAGATAGTTTCTTCCAGGATCGTTTAGTCCATGAGTTCCCCAGTTGTGATTCTATAACGCCGGGAGAGCGTTTTGTGCTTGCTAGTGTATTTCTTATGTCAAGGTAAAAACGTACTTTTGCTGACTTCGTTCATTCCTAGGCTTAAGATGGGCAGACGTGTACATGAATTTACCTATGAATATGTCGGGACGACATATTCTCTAGCAACACTAAATATGTTTATATGCAGCAACTATGAGGACAGAATATGCTGATCCTTGTAGAATCATTTATTGTTGATGAGCAAAGCTTCGATTGAAGATTTGGCTATACATCCGTATAGTGAGTGATGCTCAACCGGGAACCAGCAGCCATTGTGGAGTTCGATTGATTTTGGAATTCTACTTATTGTAAATCATCAAGCAGAGAACGGGAATGCTTCCTTATTATCAGGTGATGATTGAGAGATCACTATTATAAAGAAAACCCAATACCAGTGGGTTAACATTATCTTCACAGAGATTTGCTGTAATTTACCTAAAGGAATCTTCGCTAGAAAGAGGTCCTGTTTAGGAGTCAAGTTTGAACCGTATTGCTTAATTGACATGCTCGGTCAGTAAGGTCTACTGACTGTATTTATAAACAATGGAAATCTTGGTGTTTACAGATGTTCCATTGCAAGATTATTCTACATGAATGCTAATTTATGACGGTAGTCCATTGATCAACATTATGCTGTTTATGTCGACTTATGTTCCTGTAACTATACCCATTCTGTCAAGTGTGTGCGTCAAATTAAACTATTGAAACGACTACAGTGGTCTGCATAAGTACTTCTAGATACGTATGAATGAGTGTTTGAACCTTCAGTCAACTCCACAGAACAGTCTACACATTCGCGTATTGACATTCACTACAACACTCATTGTCAACACTGTATTCTTGTCAGGGCCTCATTGTGTCCCAGGACAAGGTGACATGTATACCTGTGCTCGGTTGTTTGAGTTGACTAGTCAGTCCCAGTACACCTTTACAACGTACTCTGACAAAACACAGTGTTCAACATACAAAAATAACAGCCTTTATTATTACCACAAGAAAGAAAAGGCGTTTATCGATATTGATGCAAAGTACTAAGCTTTATCAAGGTGATAGCTGCTCTGATGTATACACAGTTACGATGAAGAAAGAAAGGAAAAGAGAGTTATTAATGTGGTAGGCCAGATTTCCGGGCTTAACCTGCACAGTGGACATTGCGAGAAGTTAACAGCTACTGATACCAGTTTGTTTCCCTGACGCCTGATACGACACACTAGCAGTGTTAGTCTACACCTGATTGGCAGTTCTTCACGTGACCCATGAAGCGATTACTGTATCTAGGTCACCGCTGTTGACATTTTGCTCGGTACAGGCATAATTTCATAGAACAGACAGCGTAGCACGGCAAGTTGTTTACAAGTGGACATTTAACTATGTTAGCAGAAGTATTGAACTTAGAAGTCTACTTTCATCAATGGACCTTCTTATGTTCTGCTATTGTGTTGAACTTTAATATTTAAGGCCAGAATTTGTAATTCAATAAAGTGGCAGTTTATTAATTTTGATAGAAACTGTACCATAATTATGTATAACTGAGCCTTCTACACAACACATTCTTGCTGCAACACATTGCATTCATATGCTATTGCATTCTAGTTATATGATGATATATGTATTTATGTTTAATGTTTGCATATTATTCGTGTGTCTAATATAAGATTTCCCAAGTAACATAGGGCTTATATTAGCGTTCTATAGGGAGCAATTTCCTTTATTGGATATTTGCTGGCAACATCTGGTGCTATTTTTGGTTAGTTGTGATGAGGTGTTCTTTTCTTCGTTGTTTTTGTTAATAATTTTGTGTTCCTTAGTTTTGTTTGATTTGTTTGAATTTGTTGGTCTACCCTTTGCTATCTTTCAGTTTTATACACAATTTATATTTATACACTGTGGCGTTATTTGTCTTGTTCATTCTATTGCAGATATCATAACAGATTCTGTGATCATTTTTCTTTGATTTTTCCTATTTGATTTATTTGATTTCTGCAAATGTTTTCATGTTCTCTTGTATAATTCTTTTGTTGTGTTCTTGATCGACATACACTATTTAAAATATATTTGATCATATGAATTTATAAGAAAAAAGTCAACTGATGATTTTTTAGTAATTGGTTGGTACACAGTTGATTATACAAGACCTTACTAAAGGCTTGTTTCCCCACAGAGTTTGGGATAAGGAGCTGGTTAATCAAATTATTAAGAGCTTGTGGTTACATTACTTTGAAATATATATTACATTATTAGTGATTCAAGTGATTGCTATCATTGTTAGACATCATGTCTACATTAGATTTCTTCATTGCACAAGGGAAATCCCTTGATAAGTCTGGTAAAGACTTAGAAGAATGGGCAACTACTCAATTTGCCATGGCATTAAAATCAGAAGAGAAAAAACAAAAAGATGAGAATAAATGGAAAGCAGAAGTCGAACAAAAAAAGATAGATGCTGAGAATTTCAGATTGCAGATGCAGGCTGAGGAAAGAAAAGCTGCTGCTGAGGAAAGAAAACCTGCTGCCGAGGAGAGAAAACTTCAAATAGAAGAAAAAAGATTAGAAAGAGAAGCTGAGGCTGAACAGAGAAGATTAGACAGAGAAGCTGAACAAATGAGATTAGACAAAGAAGCTGAAGCTGAGGAGAGAAAAGCAATAAGAGAACATGAACGTCAGAAAGAACTTTTAGCATTTGAGTTAGAAAAGTTGAAATTGACAAACATGAGTAATGTCAATCAGTCATCTAATGGTAAACCCTTTACTTACAAGGTCAAGGTACCAGCGTTCAATTCTGCCAGTGATGACATAACATTCTGGCTTGATAGATTTGAACGTGCTTGTCGAGCTCATAATATGGATAAATCACAATATGCTAATCAGTTGTCTAAGAATTTAAAAGGTGATTCTCTGACGAGTTTAAGTTTGGTTGAAGAAACTGACAAGGATAATTATGAGGTTATTAGGGCAGCCTTGATAAAGAAATACCAGTTATCTGAGGAAGGTTACCGTATTTTGTTTGAAAGAATGGTACCTGAATCAGGGGTAGAATTCTCAGAATTCATTGCAAGGACACGTCTTACATTTAATCGTTGGATTGAACTGTCCAAGACAGAAAAGACTTATGAAGCACTTATGGATTTATTGCTCAGGGACAAGATTATGTCAAGCATAAGTAAACCATTCCTTGAATTCCTACATGAGCGTAAACTCTGGAGACGAGCCGACAGCCCTCGATTCAGGGGTGGTCATAATTATAGGAACTTCCGCAAAGGAAGTCATTATAGAAACTATCCTAGTTTTCCATCATGGAGACAACAAGATCATAATTACAGAGATACTCATTATAATGAATATGATAATAGTAACCAGGGGAATTATGACTCAAACCCAAATAGGGGTTACAATAGAGGAAACAATGATAATTACAGAGGTAATAATATCAGAGGTAGACCCCAATATAAAAAACAAAAATCTCATTATCATGCAAACTCTGCACAGCAAGAGTCCCATGATGCCTATAAACAAAATAAAGATAATGATGACTCTAATAATATGGCATGTGCCGCTTTCGATTTTGGGAGAGCATCTCAGTGCCCCCAATGCAAAACATTATTCGAACCAACTACGGTGTCCACTTTAATTTGTGGCCATCCTCTTCCCGCTCTTCCCGCGTCAATCGCGCATGATGGAAGAGGTTCTCTTGTCTTACACAAAGGTTTAGTAAATGACAATCCAGTTTCATTGCTTTTTGATTCTGGATGCACCACAATTGGTGTTAGGCAGTCACTCATAGATCCTTCTCGTGCTACAGGCAAAGTAGTCAAATGTGTAACATTTGGCGGCACCATAGAGAAATATTCTACTGCTATCATTAGGATCGCTACTCCTTTCTTTACAGGAGATGTACACGCATGTCTTCTGCCGAATCCGATCGCTGATCTTATCATCGGTCGTATTCACGGAGTCAAAGAATGCACTCCACAACAAATTTCCGTTTGGGAAAAACAAAATATGCAAACCGCTAATGCTGTAGTCACTAGAGCTCAAGCTCTTAATATGCCCGAAACTTCATCTATTGAAGATAATGAAGTGCATAACCAAGATGATCCCTTGGTAATTTCTCGTGACTCGTTTATAAAACAGCAAGAAGATGACCCGACTCTAAAGAAATTCTTCACTCTGGCAACAAAAGGTGATCCGAATAAAGATTCAAAGAGTAAATCTTGGATTACAATGAAGAATGGCGTACTTGTACGTATGGTGCAAGACTCCGACAAGTCAAGTCATTCTCAGATTCTTGTACCCAAGAATTTGAGAGTTAAAATCTTACAACACGCACACGACTCTCAGTGTGCTGGACATATGGGTTTTTCCCGTACAAAGTCAAGAGTTCTTGCGGCTTTCTTTTGGCCTTTTGTGAACAAGGACATACGGATCTATTGTCGATCTTGTAAAATATGTCAAGAAGTCAAATCCAAAGGTCCTCGTCATGCTGCGCCTATTCAGGCTGCAGACATTCCTATTCGACCATTTCAGAAAATGGCGATAGACATCATTGGTCCATTTAAGATCAAATCTGCTAGAGGACATCAGTTTATCTTAACGTGTGTGGACATGTGCACACGTTGGCCAGAGGCTATCCCTCTGAAGAGCATTACTACTGCTGACATTGCAGATGCTCTTTGGCTTATATTTTCTCGTCTGGGATTTCCCGGAGAAATATTATCAGATCATGGCACCCAACTAATATCGGATACCATGTCTCAAGTAATGTCTACTCTCCAGATAGAGAGATCTTTGAGCAGTATCTATCACCCACTGTCGAATGGGATGGTAGAACGTCTTAATAGAATACTCAAAAACTTACTAGGGAAGATAACTGAGGATCATCCTCAAGATTGGGATAGAGTTTTACCCGCGGCCCTCTTCGCTTACAGAGAGGTCCCCAATGAACATACAGGATTTTCTCCCTTTGAACTTGTCTTTGGCGCGCGACCTCGCGGCCCTATGTCTTTGCTTCATGATCTCATAACCGCTGATAATATTACCGATGACACACAATCTTCTTACGAATATGTCATCGCGCTGAGACAAAAGATTATCGAAGCATGCAAATTGGCAACTTCTTCTTCTGGGTTTGCTAAGGAGAAAGCAAGACAATTTGCCAATAAGAAAAGAACCTTACGACAACTTTGTCCTGGTGACAAAGCATTTGTTTTGCTACCTTGTAGGGAAAACAGACTTCTTATTTCTTGGAAAGGTCCGTACGATATAATCTCGAAAATTTCCGATGTTGACTACATTGTCGATATTGATGGGAAGCGTAAAACCTTCCACATCAATATGCTTACGGAATTCCATGAACGTCCGGATTATTTACAGCCTATTTTCCAGGCAACGGACGATTCACCTGTCCAACATGGTCATTACTCATCACTGTCTGTAATAAAGGATGAGGAAACAAGTTTTTCGGATGTTAATCTTCCGCTTCCGATGATTCCACTTCATTCTAGTGAATCATGGAAAAATGTTACTGTTTCTCCCGATTTATCTCTAGGAGAACAGCGACAAGTTTCGGCTATGTTACAAACATTTCAGGATGTCCTTACTGACATTCCTGGACAAACTCATGTCTTTGAACATGGCATTATTCTAACTGACCATAATCCTATTAGAGTCAGACCTTATCCTATTCCTATACATTTTCAAGCACAGGTTGAAAAGGAGTTGGATGAGATGATAGATTTAAAAATAATTGAACCATCCACTTCTGCGTATTCTTCGCCGATGGTTATTGTCCGTAAAAAAGACAATAACATAGTCTTTGCGTTGACTATCGCAAATTGAATAAAGTCACGAAGTTTGATGCTGAACCTATGCCTTTACTAGAAGAGCTACTTACTAAGCTTTCTAAATCTCATTTTTTCACTAAACTTGATTTGTCTAAAGGATATTGGCAAGTTCCTCTATCTGAACGCGCCAAACCTTTTACTGCTTTTTCTACACCTAGAGGCCTTTTCCAATGGAATTTTATGCCTTTCGGCCTTATGAACGCACCAGCTACATTCGTACGCATGATGCGTCGAATTCTATCTTATCGGTCAGATGTCATTGCGTACCTAGACGACATCTGTCTTTTCAGCGATACTTGGGAAGATCATTATTCAGGGTTAGTTCAATTGCTATCTACTCTACGCGAGTATAACCTAACAGCAAAACCATCTAAAGCCTGCATTGGTTTTAGCGAAATTTCTTTCTTAGGTCACCGTGTCGGGCATGGTTTCCTAAAAACAGAGGACCATAATACAAGTAAAATACTTAACATTTCTATTCCTAAGACTAAAAAGCAAGTGCGAAGTCTCTTAGGTCTTATACAATTCTATGGACGATTCATTCCGAATCTGTCCTCAATCATGGCACCTCTTTCTACCTTGCTAAAGAAAGGGTCTCCTAATATAGTCCATTGGAATCAAGAATGTCAATCCTCTTTGGATAAGATTAAAACTATGTTTTCTACTGCACCTATTTTAGTGTTGCCTACTAAAGATAAGACATTTGTTCTTCGTAGTGACGCTTCATCCACTGGGATTGGAGCGGCACTAATGCAAGAGTACTCTGGAACTCTGCATCCTGTAATGTATATTTCCAGAAAGCTTAATGCTGCAGAAAGGAATTATTCGGTTTTAGACCGTGAACTGTTGGCTATGGTATGGTCAATTCTCAAATTACAAAGATTCCTTCTAGGCGCACATTTTATAGTAGAAACCGATCAGAAAGCTCTTACAGCTATTCAGAGTAAAAATTAGAAGAGTTCGAGGTCTACTCGATATGCAATTGCTCTTCAACCTTTTCATTTTTCGGTACGAGCTATCTGTGGATCAGATAATGTGATGGCTGACATTTTGTCTAGATGCCCACATGATTCCACTTAACTGTTGAGTATTGGACTTCTTAACACTTCCAACTCGACAACAGATTTTTCTTTTCTGTATCAAAATAGATACACATTGTAATTCGTAATGACACTACGTTCATTGATATATAGTCACCGGTACTCGTTGATGATTTTTCTTTTTGTCAATCATGTACTTGGAATGCTTAAACTTAAATTGTTATATGCATTGTATCATTGCAATTATAGTAGTATGCGTTGGTGACACCTCCCTGGAAACACTTATGCTTAAGAGAAATGCTTTCTCTGAGAGATTGAGATTTTGCATTAATCTGGCTTAAATAATTCCAGATATTTCTCATCTGCGCAGTATTTATGCGTTGGGAGCCTATTGTATGTTGCTCTCAGATGGAAAAAAAATGATTTTCATTTTTTTTCCCGGGGGGTGTGGTAATCTGTTGCGCACATATTTTTTGGCGCACGGATTACGCATACCATGTAAAATGTTTTAATTGTCTGATAAAGATATATTCATCTTTGAATGCATGTTTTTGGTCTTGAGGGACGGAACTCAGATTAGGCAATAAGTATTCATTCTGTGAGTTATCGCTCTTTGTAGCGTTCTTAAAAATGGAACTCGGCGGAGGAATTTAGACTTACTTGAATCTATTCTGTGTTTGGTTAGGAATAGATTGTTCTTGCTTCAGAATGTCTATGACCCGAATCTATGTGTAGTTCTTGTCTATGTAGGACGAGTATGTCTTATATCTTGATATCTTAGTATGTTTAAGTGGAACTATTTTTTCTTGTACTGTACTTTAGGGGGTCAGGTGTTCTCGGCGGATGAAGATACGTTAGAGTGTCCTTCGGTTGTCAAAGCCTATGGCGGGAAGTCATGTCGTAGAGATGCCCAAGAGTTTGTGATCTCTTTAAGTTATCCTGGGGACGAAGATAGTTTCTTCCAGGATCGTTTAGTCCATGAGTTCCCCAGTTGTGATTCTATAACGCCGGGAGAGCGTTTTGTGCTTGCTAGTGTATTTCTTATGTCAAGGTAAAAACGTACTTTTGCTGACTTCGTTCATTCCTAGGCTTAAGATGGGCAGACGTGTACATGAATTTACCTATGAATATGTCGGGATGACATATTCTCTAACAACACTAAATATGTTTATATGCAGCAACTATGAGGACAGAATATGCTGATCCTTGTAGAATCATTTATTGTTGATGAGCAAAGCTTCGATTGAAGATCTGGCTATACATCCGTATAGTGAGTGATGCTCAACCGGGAACCAGCAGCCATTGTGGAGTTCGATTGATTTTGGAATTCTACTTATTGTAAATCATCAAGCAGAGAACGGGAATGCTTCCTTATTATCAGGTGATGATTGAGAGATCACTATTATAAAGAAAACCCAATACCAGTGGGTTAACATTATCTTCACAGAGATTTGCTGTAATTTACCTAAAGGAATCTTCGCTAGAAAGAGGTCCTGTTTAGGAGTCAAGTTTGAACCGTATTGCTTAATTGACATGCTCGGTCAGTAAGGTCTACTGACTGTATTTATAAACAATGGAAATCTTGGTGTTTACAGATGTTCCATTGCAAGATTGTTCTACATGAATGCTAATTTATGACGGTAGTCCACTGATCAACATTATGCTGTTTATGTCGACTTATGTTCCTGTAACTATACCCATTCTGTCAAGTGTGTGCGTCAAATTAAACTATTGAAACGACTACAGTGGTCTGCATAAGTACTTCTAGATACGTATGAATGAGTGTTTGAACCTTCAGTCAACTCCACAGAACAGTCTACACATTCACGTATTGACATTCACTACAACACTCATTGTCAACACTGTATTCTTGTCAGGGCCTCATTGTGTTCCAGGACAAGGTGACATGTATACCTGACACTGTGCTCGGTTGTTTGAGTTGACTAGTCAGTCCCAGTACACCTTTACAACGTACTCTGACAAAACAGTATTCAACATACAAAAATAACAGCCTTTATTATTACCACAAGAAAGAAAAGGCGTTTATCGATATTGATGCAAAGTACCAAGCTTTATCAAGGTGATAGCTGCTCTGATGTATACACAGTTACGATGAAGAAAGAAAGGAAAAGAGAGTTATCAGCATTCATGTTGAATAACATTGCAATGGAACATCTGTAAACAAGCACTTAGATTTCCATTGTTTATCAATACAATCATCAGGCCTTACTGACCGAGCATGTCAGTGAATAAATACTGTTCAAACTTGACTCCTAAACAGGACCTCTTTTCTAGCGAAGATTCCTTTAGGTAAAGTACAGCAAATCTATGTGAAGATAATGTTAACCCACTAGTATTGGATTTTCTTTATAACTGTGATCTCTTAATCATCACCTGATAATAAGGGGGCATCCCCGTTCTCTGATTGATGATCGACAATAAATAGGATTCCAAAATACATAGGATTCCAAAATGGCTTCTGGTTCCCTGTTGAGCATCGCTCACTATACGGAGGTATAGCAAATCTTCAATCGAAGCTTTGTTCATCAACAATAAATGATTCTACAAGAATCAGCATATTCTGTCCTCATAGTTGCTGCATATAAACATATTCAGTGCTGCTAGATAACATGTCGTCCCGACATATATACATAGGTAAATTCATATCGACGTCTGCCCATCTGAGCCTAGGAATGAAAGAGTTCAGTGAACAGTTCTTTACCTTGCCATATGAAATATACTAGCAAACACAAACACTCTCCTGGCGTTACTGAATCAACACTGGGGAACTCATGGATTTAACAATCCTAGAAGAAACTATCTTCGTCCCCAATAAATCAAAGAGATCACAAACTTTTGACAGGTCTCAGACATGACATCCCGCCAGGCTCCTTCATCACCGAAGAACTCCCTAACGTATCTTCATGCGCCGAAAGCACCTGACCCCAAAGTACAGTACAAGGAAAAATAGTTCCACATAGACATACCAAGATATCACGATATAAGACCGAATCGTCTGAAATAGACACAGAGTAAACATAGACTCGGACCATAAACGTTCTTGCATAATCCTAAACAGGAACAATCGGTTTTCTGGCCCTACAAGGCACAGACTAACAAAATCCAGATTCATACGCCAAATTCGATCTCCAGGGGAGATAATCCATATAACAACAGTATCAATCAATCATGAGTGATATATCTTTGAACAGGAAAGCATCCTGATTCTAAAAACAAATACCTTCCCTCCGACAGATAAATATAATAATAAATATATACATTGTATATATATATATATATATATATATATATATATATATATATATATATATATATATATATATATATATATATATACATTGTATATATATATATATATATATATATATATATATATATATATATATACCAGTAATCTGTTGGTAACAGTGCATTTCCTTGTTTCTGCATATACAGAGTTGCCCAAGCTTCAAATCTAGCACTGCTACAATAAAGGTAGTCCCATACCAGATATGCCCAAGCTTCAAATCTAGCACTGCTACGATAAAGGTAGTCCCATACCAGATATGCCCAAGCTTCAAATCTAGCACTGCTATGATAAAGGTAGTCCCATACCAGATATGCCCAAGCTTCAAATCTAGCACTGCTACAATAAAGGTAGTCCCATACCAGATATGCCCAAGCTTCAAATCTAGCACTGCTACAATAAAGGTAGTCCCATACCAGATATGCCCAAGCTTCAAATCTAGCACTGCTAAGATAAAGGTAGTCCCATACCAGATATGCCCAAGCTTCAAATCTAGCACTGCTACGATAAAGGTAGTCCCATACCAGATACTGCCGTAGGGGAGTGGAAGTATTAGAGACTTCAACATGCTAGGTCCAGCATCGAGAGGTGGGGGTGACCAGTTCCCTTCCTTGCTGCCTTTTCCTTTCCTGACTCTGGTCAGATACCCATTTACAGCTGGGTAGACTGGAGTGTGTCGGTACCGTGATTCAAACCTGGCACCTTTTCCGCAAGACCAGCACTCTAACCACTCTGTCAATTGGACGCTCAAGCATAATCTACATACCTGCATAAATACACATACATCTACTATTCTTGTTAAATACATTTTTGTCAATAGTTTCTGAGATATTACAAGCTATTGATGTTTCATCCTACAAGTAACCTCCTCCCCCTTCACACACTAACATTCTTTTGCACGAAGTACCAAAGACATGCTGACACTGTGATTCCATGAAACAAGCGCTTGACTTACAAATTATGTCCTGTGAGGTTGTTTGCTAAAAAGAATGAATGTTCATTTTTTTTCGCTCCTCAAGGCTCCACAAAAGATAAGACATGCACCAAGGCACCTCTTGTGTTCTTTTAGTGATGGTTTTTGTAACAATTTGTTTATCATGATGAAGTCTTCAGCCCCCATGTACAGCGTCATCTTTATCATTTTTGGAACATGCCGCACGAAGGCAGTGGTGCAATTCTTTCTCAGTCTCCTCAGAAACATATGGGAAGACAACAGGGTATCTTTACAATAAACACTTACCTTATTCATACTGAGGTTTGTTTCCATATGCACTTATTTTACTTACGTCTGCATCCACTAGACTTCTTGTCTGCTTTCAGTTCTTGATCATCTCATTAAAGATTTTGCTCATTACTGTCTGTCTTCATTAACAAAGGCTGTCATTGTGTCAGACTCAGTCCATGCTTCGGAAGGTTCAAAGTGGTTGGTTGCGGCATGAATGGAAAACATTCATAGAAGCTTCCAGTCTACAAGAGCTGGTGTGGATATACTGTAATGGTCATGCTGGGGTATGTGGTAATGAAAGAGCTGACAGACTAGCATCAAGAGCACCCATAGTGGGGACACTGGATATGGATAAGTGAGATATACTGAGAGCAATTAATGATCACCTGTTAGAGAATGACACTGCAATAGATGAATCATCAAGGTTAAGACTGTTGGAATTCGGCATCAAACGTAAGGCTAGTAGAGATGGACGTATGAGAGGATGCATCCGTCGTGTTTACAACCAGCGAGCTACAGGAACAGTTAGCATTCACACTCTTCGACATATACTGATGGAGACTGAGCACCTATGGGTTTGCCCGGAGTGCAATGATGTCAATTCTGTGTAACAATAACTGTTTGTTTTGTTCAAAATCATATAATTTGTCTACCCCCTCACTTATTCTTTTGCAACACAATCATTTTCTGTTATTTACAATTCTTTCCACTTTTGGAAAATCATCTCAGTTTATTTAATTTTGGGACTTTAATTGGGTAGTGATGGAATTTAAATTATTAGTACTAGTTTTATTGATTTATTCATGGCTTTCCCTTCTTTGTTAATGTTGTCTCTTTGACTAGCCTGTATGTTTTTCTTTGATTTATTCTTCCGTGTATTTTTAATGATATATTATGTAGCTCCTGCCCAAAATGGAAAACACCTGGTTTCAGTTTAAACCCACTTGAACCTACACAATTCTATCAAAATAATTAAATTTTGGAGTCATGACCCAAGTAGGCCCATTTCTTTAAAAATTCAGAGGAAGTGAAAAACTTTGCCTTTTCTGATCCATTAGGCTACGAGTTTCATTTTTTTTTCTTGTGCTAGGTAGTGAAATGTACATATCTTTTTCAATTGCATTGTATCTCCTCCATACAGGGTATTGGTGATGGAAGGGTTTGGTGGTAGCAGTTGCTTTTGCAGATCTGCTAATGCCAGGCATTTCAGGAGGTGGTATTCCACTGTTTCTTCCTCCTGTCTGTTGCAATGATTGTAGTGTTGTGTATGATCTGAGGTCACTCTGTGCAAATGCTTGTTGAGGGGTGCATGTTATGTTAACAGCCTGAAAATTGTACTCTGGTCTCTGCGGCTTAAGTTGTTGGTGCTATCTCTGGGGTTTGGATGAGATACGAGGTATTTCTGCTTATAGTGCTCTTGCAGTCTTCTTTATCCCTTTCATTGTGTTTTTTGGTCTCCCTCTACATCTGTTACTATGGGGATTCCAGAAAAAAAGACTGCCTTTTAATGTTGTCAGCAGTTTACCATCAGTTTGTGTGTCCATCCATTGCAAAATGTCATCTCATCTCTTAGTTTGTGAGATTCTCTTAAAGCATTTTTTGTTATTTTAAATAAATTCATTACATCTTTGAAAAATATTTCAGGGAAACTAGTCACCCCAGCTACAACACAATAATGGAGAGAACATCTACCTACACAAAAAGAGTTATAGAGGAGACAGAAACAGTCACAAATTAGTTAATGCCAGCTCAAGTACAAGGGAGTTTTCATAAGAAGCCAGCTATTGTTTAGTTATTGTCAAGTATGAGGAACTTACCACAATAAGCAAGCTACTGATATATTACTGTCAAGTCAAGAACAAGGAAATTACCACAACAAGCAAGCTACTGATATATTACTGTCAATTCAAGTACAAGGAACTTACCACAACAAGTAAGCTACTGATATATTATTGTCAAGTCAAGTACAAGGAACTTACCACAACAAGCAAGCTACTGATATATTATTGTCAAGTCAAGGACGAGGAACTTACCACAACAAGTAAGCTACTGATATATTATTGTCAAGTCAAGGACGAGGAACTTACCACAACAAGCAAGCTACTAATATATTATTGTCAAGTCAAGCTACTAGCTCATTATTGTTATTTCAAGTACGATGGACTTCTGACAGTGAATAAAAAAGTGTAGGGTTTAATTATTATTGTACCTAAACATATACTCATTCATTCAGTCAGACCGTTACATATATGCTTCTTTCATCTACTGTTTGTGCTGTGAAGCATCTCAGAGTCAATTATTAATTACCTAGCCGCTGCACATTTTGGGGATACATGTGCTAACTGTATTTCTTTTATAGCGTCTGTCACCCAATGATTTATCATTTCCTGGGCCATCATCTATTCCTGGTCACTTCCATTTAAAGATTATCTTCCTTCCCATAAGCTTACAAATGAACTTCACATAATCAGCATCTCCTGTTTTCACTGCTTGTGACAGCATGCAGCCAACCCACTGCATATCCCCCCCTCTTTTAGGAAGCCTACACCAAAGCACAAACTCTTGCAGCGGTTTCTGCAGCAATTTGTTTTACATTATATGGTTGCCATCACCATGCACGACCTCATATTAGTCATCATTAACAACATGCCTGATGGAGCATTAGTCCCATTCTTTCCTCAGAGACCCCTTGGAGTTACAAGGGATAAAGGTAGTCCCATAGCAGAAACTGCTATAAGGGAGTGAAGTGTTATAGACTTCACCTTATTAGGACCAGCTTTATGAGATCTTGTGACTAGTTCCATTCTCCAGTGCCTTTGCCTTTCCTAGCTCAAGAGCATCATTGACCTTATTGATGGATTCTACTGATATTCATACATTGTGCTGGCATTTGATTTTCCTGAAGAACTTCTCCTTATGCCTATGTCCATAAATTTTTTATATGTTGCCAGTAGCCTTCTACATTTGCTTAACTTTATATCCGTTGAGGGATTGGGTACTTTTTGGACATTGTAGCCACAAATGTTTCTTTTATTTCTTGATTTCTTAGATATCTCACATTAAAACCATCCTTTGTTGTACATTTTTGAATTTCTTCTTTATTTTTGCTCAAAGAAGACAACAATTTGATGCCACCACATCAGCTCCTCTAATAATTTATATCAGCTAAAGATACAAATACAAATTATGATATTAAATAGAAATCCACTTTGGGACCGAAGATGCAGCAACATTGATAAATGCAGTCAGCAACCCATAGCTTGACTGCTTGCGTCAGGGTCAGCGAACCAGAGCTGACCAAGACCCTACTCCACCTCCAAGTGGTGGTCCTGGAAACAGGCTGCATTACTGCAGTCTGGCTGAGAGAGTAGGGATCGAAGAGGGAAGGCTAACCCGGTCCCAAAAATGCCATGCTGAAACTGGATGTGTTGGGCCGAAAGGCGCAAATATCGCAGCTTTGCTATAAACAGCAACACAACGTAACAAACGTCCTTTTCAGGACGAATGCAGAAGAAGAAGAAATCTACTTGCCCTACACACACACACACCAGCATGTGTACACACACACGCACACAATCTTTTCTATTTTTTAAAAATGAACTTTCGAAAGCTGGGTTTCTTAACTTTTTTTGCCATAAACCCCTTTGATTGTCGGATGAAGGCTAAGGACCCTTCTTGTACAAAAATGTACATAAAAGCATAATTAAAAATTGGATATTTTAAATTTTAGGTTATGTACACAAACCCCCTAGAATCCTTTGACAGACCTCCAAGGGGTCCATGGACCACAGCTTAAGAAACCCTGTTCTAAAGTAACATAGGAGGTATGCTTATGTAACATTAAAATAACAAACAGAGTGTTTCATTACCCAGTAAAAGATATGGAATAAATAATTTGGAATAATATTATCACTACACAATTGGCAGCAATTGAATGTATTTTCTACAGTTAAAAACACTATCATCATCATCAGCTGCCATCTCCACAACGAAGGTTGGCTGTAATGGATTTCCAACGTCTTCTGTCTCTTGTCTTGGTGGTGCACTCTGATAGACTCTTTCCTGTCCATCTCTTGATGTTATCTTCCCACTTATAGTGCTGTCTTCCCCTTGCACGTTTGCCTTCACCTCTCCCTTCTATTATGGTCTTCTGCAAGGTGTTATGTCTTTTTATGTGGCCAAAGTATTTTAGCTGCCGAACTTTGATCTCCCTCATTAGTTCTCTTTTCACTATATTAACACTATATTATATCCTAATTATAAAACCATCATGGATTGAACAAGGAAAAATCATGGTTAACTTTAAGTTATTCTTCTATTTTTTCCCTCATTCTTTTCTCTTGCTTTCTTTTTTCTTAACATAAAACGTTCTTCTTTTACTTTCACTCTCTCTGACTCTACTGTTCTACCTTTACTCTTTTTTATGTTTTAAGCTGATGTTTCTGCCACTCATTCTGTTCACCTTTATAAGCTTCTCTTTAATGTTCTTTAACTTTTCTTTCAGTTGTGTATATTTAGTTCACTACTGTCTTTCTCCCTCTACTTTTGTATGCAGCTTAGCTCTCCTTTCTTTATATATCTGCTCTACTAATTAATACAGTTAGTGTGTACTACGTGGAGAAAAAAGAACTGTGCTGACCTGTTTTCATACATGTACATCTTCATGCTTATACGCACGTAAAGGATATACAAAGAAGCAGACACATGAATGCTTTGAAAGCAACCAGATCAACCAGTAGAACAAGCTTTAGACATCAAAGTAAATGACATGAGGGTGCCCAAGCAAGGAAAAACTTGGAGTAGTAGTTAAAACACAAAGAGAAAACAAGACAAGAGTAATCACTCATGCTACAAGACTTGTCAAAGAATGCCCATAACTCTCTCTATGAAGCTTAGTTTAAAATAGAATGTCAGGGAATAAAAGATAGGCTTTGTGTTAATACATTTTTTTTATAAAGCTGAACATTCTCACACATATGCAAGCCCTCCAAGAAACAGGTGAGGCCCAGGGCATTTCACACTGTGAAGCCCCCTCACTGTTTGGGAAGAGGGGAAAAAATATTTTAATGTAAAGAAGAAAGGCATGTTTAAAAAAATGTGGATTGCTGGAGAGTAAGAGAAAAGGAAACATCCTAATTGTTATCATTCTAAACAACCTCCCTAAAGAAATTCTTTGAATTTTTGGCTCAATACCATCACCAAGCAAGAACTGCTTACTATGAGTAAGCAAGAAGATATGCGCATCGTCACAGCAAGCAGACGTTGGAACTGGGTTGGCCATGTACTAAGAAGAGACCCCGACACCATAACAAGAATGTCTATGCTATGAACCCCAGAAGGAAGGCCTAATGGAAGCCAATGAAAAACAATTTGGTGGAGAACTGTGGAGGCAGAGGTGAAAAATGCTAATCAGAGTTGGGGTACCACACGAAGTATGGCCTTAGACTGTGCATAGTGAAAAGACTGTGTTGCTACCCCACAAGACACCACTAAGCATTATGGTCACCGATCGCACTGTCAGTCATCGGCTAAGGATCCAAGAAGAATTTGCTAGGTCTTGTCAAGGCTATCATACTTGGATACAGTACCACATACACACACATGCACAAACAAATGCATGCACACTAGACACCACTGGTACAGCTTAAAAATTAAGACATATCTGATAGGTTTTGTCTGGTCTGATCATGCTCACATACACACACAAGACACTGACACAGGAAACACCATACAAATATCTGACACATAAATTTTATAAAGCATCATAAGATAAGACATTACAAAAACATAGAAGTATACATTCTTTAAGTACCATGTCTAGTGGCATAGGAGATCATGTCTCTCCACAACTTCCTGTTTCCGGTACAATTTATCAATTCTGTTGTTGACTACTTTCCATGCCACGATGTCAAACTGTCCAGTATTTGCTCTCTTTGTCTTCCTCTATCTCTTTGTCCTTCAATGTTACCTGTTGTTACGATATATTCCAGCTTTCCTCTTCTCATAACATGCCCTAAAAAAGCGGATTGCTTCTTTCTAACTTGTGAAATAAGTTTCCTTTGCACATTAGCCTCTTTCAGGACATCCTCATTACTCTTTTTGGCTGTCCATGGTATTTTTAACATTCTTCTGTAATACCACACATACATGCCACATGCTATGGTTTACCCATAATCTGTACAAGGTGTTTGCATTTTCAGATGTGTACACCCTGTACATAATTTCTGTACAGGTTTTCTAACCCATTCCCCTTATTACTGTGACTCAGAGTTCTTTTATTAGGTCCTATTGAACACAGGATTTCCCAGTCTGTTAGTGATAATTAAGCACAGAAATAGACTAAATGATGACACCATCACATAATTTTTACAGTGTAAAATAAACTCAGACATTTATTGTTTGGGTTTTAAAATAAGTGAAGACCTGCTTTTAAAGGCAAAGTCCCCGTGCCTCATTTATAATGCAGCCCACTGTAATTGAAAATATTTTTACATGAATTAACTCTTTTGATATGTTTTTTTTTTCAGTCTTTGTACAGGTTTTGCGGGTCTTTGTACAGGGTTTTGGATTTTTTGTACAGGTTTTTCATCTCTGAGGTGTGGCATGTATGACCACATCTCTGTGGCCTGTAGTGCCTTCCTTTCTTGTTTACTAATTGTCCACAACTCACTCTCATATGTCAGGATTGGTTCTATATAACACTGAAGAACTCTCTTTCTTACTTCCATTTAAGTATACATAGAACCATAAAAGAAACACAAAGAATATGCACAGACCTATTACACAGATCTTTGTAGTTTCCTGGGTCTCTGAGGAGACAAAGAAAGATCAGGGCTATGGCTCCCTCAGTCATGATGTAAAGGATCCCGTTACACGCCCATTGAGGCATATTGGGAATATGGTGTTAGGCCCATATTTTCTTGACCATCGGCGCACTAGGGGTGATGTGGTCAACTACCCAATTCATGAGGCTGGGTCGACCCCGAAGCCATTTGCGGTCTAAAAAATCCCACCTCAACTGGGGATTGAACCATGGACCACCGAGCTAGGAAGCCAGTGTGAAGATGTAAGAGGCTACTAATATGAGTCTGGGCATGGGGCTGGCAACCTCATGATGTAAAACAAATTGTTACACAATTCAGCACTGCACAAGCACATGAATGCTTTGATGCTGGGTTCATCTTACTGAACATTGAGCCATCTCTACAGCCAGTCTCTTTGCAGGAAGTCTACAATCAATCAATCAATACGCTTTAGCTCCCTGCGGAGCATAGACCTTCAACAAACACATGCCATCTTCCTGTCCTGTACCATCCGCTCAAGTTCTTTCCATGTTTTCCTCATCATTTTCACCTCTGTATCCGATCTCTTCTCCGTGTGTTTTTTGGTCTAACTCTGCCTCTCTTTCCCTGTGGATTTCAGAACAAGGACTGCCTTGTAATGCTATCAACAGGTTTCCTCCATGTGTGTTCTATCCATCGCCAGCGTCTTCTTCTCAACTCTTGTTCCACTGGCACTTGTCTGGTTCTTGTCATCAATTCCACATTTGTGATGGAGGTCTACACCAAAGCATTTATATGCTCTTGCAGAACCAGTTTCTGTAGCTATTTATTTTATATTATGGGGTTGCCAGCCTCAACACAATCTCATGTTTGTCACGTCTTATGACATGCCTGAGGAATCAGTATTCCTATTCTTTCTGGTTTCCTCAGAGACCCAGTGACAGAGTATATCTAAATATAACACTACAGATGCTAATATATCTGAGAAAAGCAGAACCTTGTCAGAAAACATATCAAGTGTATGAAAATCCTGGAACAAGTCAAGAGTTTCACATATCTTGGTCAGATAATAACACAAGATGGCAGATGTGATTCAGAAATCAAGAAGAGAAGAGGAATGGCCAAAGCTACATTAAACAACGTGAGAAAAATACTGGCACCTAATCAATTAATCCATGAATTAAAACTGAGAATCATCAAGTGTTATATATATTCTTCACAACTGTATGGTGAAGAAACATGGACAATGAATAAGCAATTGGAAGAAAGAATTGAGGCTCTCGAGATGTGGGTATATAGAAGAACGGGAGCATCTCATGGAAAGAGAAGAAAACAAATAAAGAGGTCCTAGAAAACCTAGGTATGATGTTAATGTCAATGTTCATCAGAATCAATGTCATTGCACTCCGGGCAAACCCATAGGTGCTCAGTCTCCCTCAGCAAATGTTGAAGGAATATAAGTTTATAAACTAATAAAACGGTATTGAATCAGTTTTACAAATAACAGTTCACATGAGACAAGGGACGTTTCGGGTTTTACCCTTCGTCAGCCACAAACAGGTGACAAAGACAAAAATTACATATAGGTACTACAAAACTATACGATGATGAGAAATATACAACAAATGGGTGATACAAGCAGATGGAAAAAGTAAACAACAACAGCGATGAGAGAAAAAAAGAACAATAACAATACAAGAAAACCGTAAAATCTAAAAGAAATACTGAAACAAGAAAGTAAATAATCCAACGAAACGAAAAAAAGAAGAATAAACAAAACTGTGGAACTAGTTAAAGTTAGCTTAGCTCGATGCAAAAAATCCATGGAAGAAAGCAGTAGTCTCTTGTCACAGAATTCACAAGGAAGTGACGTACGATAGCGACAAAACAAGAGATATAAAAAGATACGAAACGAACCAAAGAAAAAACACAAAAAGATAGATCATAAAGACAACGAATAAAGAATGAAAAAGAGAAAAGCTACCAGAATTTATGCAAAATGATGTTGTATATTTAAACCACCGGGAGCTAGAACGCCCATTTTAAAAATAAGGCGATTCTCCAACGAAAAGCGAGTCTTGTCATTACCGGCACATGAACGCAATTTATTTAAATGTCGAAGGGTATGAATGCTAACTGTTCCTGTTGTGCACTGATATATGAAGGAGATCAAAATTAAGCAGCTTACATATTTTGGCCATATAAAAGACATAACACCGTGCAGAAGACCATAACAGAAGGTAGAGTTAAAGGCTAACATGCAAGGGGAAGACAGTACTATAAGTGGGAAGATAACATCAAGAAATGGTCAGGAAAGAGTCTATCAGAGTGCACCATCAAGACAAGAGACAGAAAACGTTGGAGATCCATTGCAGCTGACTTTCGTTGCGGAGATGGTAGTTAATGATGATATGCTACTGTTAAAAAAAAATTATTTGGCCTTTTGTACTATTTACAGTGCGTTATCTATATTGCATTTTTTTTTTTTTTTTTTAAGAAAATAGCGTAGAATAGATGGATTAAAATGGTATGACAAGGTTACCAACATGGAATTGAGGACAAGAACTAGACAAGTGCCAGTGGAACAAGAGATGAGAAGAAGGTGATGGATAGGACACACACTGAGGAAACCTGTTGAAAGCATTACAAGGCAGTCCTTGTTCTGGAACCCCCAGGGCAAGAGAGGCAGAGGTAGACCAAGAAGCACATGGAGAAGAGAACTGGAAACAGAGGTGAAAATGATGAGGAGAACGTGGAAAGAACTTGATGATGGCACATGACAGGAGGACTTGGCATGTGTTTGTTGAAGGCCTATGCTCATTTGGGAGTGGAGGGTTATGAAATGAATCTATATTGCATGACACTTCTGCCAATACTTTTCGCACAAAAATTATCCTTTGTCCATTTTGTGTTGTAATATGATTTTTTTCGACTCCCTTTTTCCTCCTTTATGGGGCACAGAGCTACCTGCAGCTGGTCCCATTTCAGGAAGCCTTCATTTCAGGCATTCATGTACACTTACAGTGGTAGTTTATGTAGATATGCGCTTTATATGATGAGGTTGCCAGCCTCATGCATGTAATATGATTTATAGCCTGTGTATTCATGCAGACAGCTTATGTTTTATAATGCAAGAAAAAAAATATGAACAGAAATTCAAAATTATTTCACTATATGAAAAACATTTTAATATCTTTGCTAACTTTTTTATATTTATTACAATCCATCAAAAAATCATCGAAAACATTAAAATAAATATGTAATTCTTTGCTTTCCATCAATTCAAACCTTCAGAACTTCTGCTGAACTTCTTCTAATACAAGTTTTCAAAATCACATAGATTAACATTACTTACAAAAAAATTTTACAGCCATCACTCACAATATAAATTATCCAAAAGCATGTTTTCCAACCCTGTCAGATGTTAACAGTGAACTGTTGTCTTCCATCAGAGATGGCCCTGACATGTCAACAGGCACCTAAAGTAAAAATAAAGCCGGGCTTCTTCTAAGATTATCTCCCCACTTCCTTACAAAAAAAGAAGCAATTTAATTTGCTCTGAGGTTTCCTAAATCGGATAAATGTCCAAAATCATAACTGTTATAAAACAAAATAGTAATTTATAGCCCATAAAATAACATGTAGTGGGAGGGTCCAATCTGGTATGTCAAATAAGGCTAGATACATGCCTAACCCACATTTAATCTGTGCTGGAATAGTACTTTCCTCTTTCTTTTGTTTTTCTTGAGCAGTCACAGCCATGAGAAATTTGCCCATTATTTTTCTCTTTTCTTCTCTTTCTTTCCTCTTTTTTTTTCTTGAGCAGTTGTATTTTTTTGTTTTACGTTTTGGAGTAACTTAGTTTATAAGTAATCAGTAAACATGTAGAAGACATTTTGATGCTTACTCGAAGCAGATGATGGAATTGGGTTGGCCACAACCTCAGACACCATCACCAGAACTGCCATGCTATGGACCCCAGAAGGAAGGCAAAAGAGAGGCTGACCAAAAACAGCTTGGCAGAGAACCATGGACACCAAGATGCAAAGCATGAACCAGAGTTGGGGGACCACACAAAGGATAGCCGCCGACTGATCAATGCGGAGACAGTTTATTGCTGCCTTACAAGAGACGCAACTAGGCTAAATCAGTGGCTAAGGATTCAAGAAGTAATTTGTTTTCAGTTAAGAAAAAAACACTGCATTTAATTATTTTTTTTTCAGTAATTTCATTATATGACAGGCGGTGGGGTGGTTGAGTAAACCTGTGTCATTGTGGCTATCTCACACCCCACACCCCACGCACTAAGAAAATTTAATTTATGTTCTTGACAGGGGTTGTAATTATTGGTGGCTTACAACCCTATCAGCTGCAGAATTAGTAAATCAGGCAAAATAATGCTGATGTGGAACAAAATTGATTACTACAGAATACCCAGACAGTGTTCATGGATGTTATGTCCAAGGCATACTATGAGTATAACAGCAGGCTTTTCCCAGTGAACTGGCTCTCTGTATGTCTCCAATGGAAATCGACAAAGATGCTTTCATATGGAACCTCGATTGTGGTTAACATCTGGGCAGTTTTTTTACATCCCTCTAAGGGGATTGACTCTTATCCCGTAAATAGACATGGCTAATATTCTATTTTTAGATCTGACCAATACTCTATTTTAAAATTATGGTAGCGAAAATGGCGGGCATGACCCATCCGGTTACAATTACAAGGATGAAATCCTTCAATCGAACAAGAAATAAGGAAAAAATGTTGGTAATGAATAAGATATACACTGTGGAAACCACTTGATACAGTCCTTATTCTGGAATCCTCAGGGTAAGCGACAAAGAAAGGGACCCAAATAAATACACGAAGAAAAGAACTGGAGACAGACGTGAAAAGGTCAAAGCAGACAAGTAAAAACCTAGAACGGATGGCACAGGACAGGAAAGGCTTGGCATGAATTAGTTCAAGCCCTATGCTCCTCCGTCAGCTGAAGGGTAATGATGAAAATTATTACTGATAACCCTCATACTCTGCAATCAAGGGGATTAACACTGAATGGAAAATGTGATAGCTAAATGACACAATTCTAATTAACAATACCAATATCTAATTTATTTCTGAGCGCTGTTAACTAACTTTCAATAATAAGAAATGACTTTTCCGATCCCCTAGGTCAGTGATTCCCAACCTGTGGTCCGCAGACCACTTATGGTCCACGGCGCATTATCAGGTGGTCCGCGGCTGTGTTATCGATTTGGTATTAAGTGCTTTGATTTCGCTCTGATCCTCCCTACGTTTTTAGTGCTATAAAAACAAAACACAGAAACCGTTTGCAAGTATAATCAGCTTTGAGACTGTCTAATATTGAAAATCTAATGAGCAAAATGCAAGCACAAGGCTTCTATTGAATATTTTGTAATTTTAACCATTGAATTGTATGAATTTATAGTATTTAACCAATATGTATGTAACCAGTATGAGCTAAAATTAAAATTGCATTTTTATTAAACTAACACCAAGACATGAATAAATTCATAAAATTTACTTGACAGATGTAACCAATAAATTGTATGTATAATTTATTTTTCATTACTATTACCTTACAATTTTCTTGTCATCTGACAAATAATAAACAACTTGTGTTATTGAATATAGGCCAATTGATCTATTGAATAAACACAGTTAAGTGTTTATGGAACTGTGATATTACATATAACCTGGTGGTCCGCAACTTATATGTGGAAAAGTGGTCCCTAGATGTAAAAAGGTGGGGAACCACTGAGCTAAATGACACACAATTCTAATTAACAATACCAATATCTAATAAAATCATGTGCCCATTTAATCAGTAATATCCCTTTTTATTTATTATATCCCCTTTTATTCTGTGAGCTATGGCCGATGCAATGGATCCATCATTTTACCCTGCCCACCACGGCGTTAAACCTGGGTCTTTTCTTGAGCTCATCTTCTTTGTTCAGTACAAACTTGCTGGAGACACTTGGACTCCTGTAAAGTTATGCAATAAAAGGAGACTTTTCCACTTTTTATTGTGAAATGTTTAAAATCCCAAATAAAAACACAAAGATTCTCATGACTGCCTAAGTCAACTGAAAACATAATACAAGGGGGGAGAAAAACAGAAACTGTATGCAGTTTAAATGCTGTGTATGACACTACCAGGGTCTCTACGAAAAGATAAAAGATAAAACCTGACATTACAGAAATGGATATAAGCAAAACATGTAGTTAGAAATAGAAAAGATGACAGATCTTTTATTTGTAGCGAAATAATTATTTAAAATATTGAAAAACTCAAGAATGACTACATTATACATCTGATTATTCATTAATGATAAGATAAAGTTTCTATAACAAAACATGGAACACCAAAAGCTTCAATGTTGATTTATATTGATTAAGATAGTATGAAGTGCCACTGTCTCAATGAAGGTTGGCTGCTAAGAATCTCCAACATCTCCTGTCTCCTGCCTTGATGGTTTCACTCCAGTAAGATTAATTCCCCCCTTTACCTGATATTTCTGTCTCACTCATGCCTTTTTTTATCCTCCTGCACTATTACCTTCAACCATTCACTCCCCTGACAAAGAAAGAATTGGACGTCTGCATCCTCAGACATGTTGTACAAGGCAACTAATATGAGGCTGTGCATGGTGCTGCCAACCTCATCACATAAAACAACTTGCCACATAGCACACAACTGCAAAGTCATGTGACTACTTGGTGCAGGATTCCTGCAAGGGGATCAGCTGCAGTGGTGGCTCCATGCTCAACAACAGGTTCTCAACCTTTTTTTGCTCAGGGCCCCCTTTCTGAGCCTCATTTTCCTCTGTGCCCCCCCCCTTTATAGCCACTGTTAGCTGAAAAAAGGTACTTTACCATCTTACTGTGGCCCCCTAGAAATATGGCATGGCCCCCTGGGGACCACATGGCCCATACTGAGAACAACTGCTCTACAAAGCGTGTTAAGGAAAATGATTCTCTCTATTATGGTTTTCAATGAACGCTTTACACTGAGGGGAATTGGCAAAGCCAGATGGGCCATTCATACAGATGAATGAGGAACTAACCTAAGGAGTTTATTCAGGCATTAAACAGCATTTCAACAGAACTAAGGAATGTAAAAACTGAAACAACTTAAAGAAACGGAACAGAAGCTGGCACTCTATTAGATGTGATCAAATTGTTCTGATTTATTTGCTGCTTGACTGTCTGGTATGATTTCTATGTGAAATAAACATCATTGTTTGGTATGATGTTCTAAGTGAAATAAACAACACATATTGTTTTGTATGATGTTTCAAGTGAAATAAACATCAAAGATTGTCTGGTATAATGTTCTAAGTGAAATAAACATCACTCATTGTGTGGTAAGACGTTCTAAGTGAAATAAACATCACTGATTGGTAAGATGTTCCAAGTAAAATAAACGTCAAAGATTGTCTGGTGTGACTTCTAGGTGAAATAAAAATCACTCATTGTTTGGTATGATGTTCTAAGTGAAATAAACATCACATATAGTTTAGTATGATGTTCTAAGTCAATTAACATCACAGATTGTTTCGTATGATGTTCTAGGCAAAATAAACATCACAGGATATTTGGTAGGATCTTCTAATTGAAATAAACATCACAGATTGGTATTAAAATGTTCTAAAAAAAATAAACATCACAGCCAGAGCCCTTTAGAATGTCAAAGCAGTAAGTCACTAGCTATCCTGCACTTTCTTCTTCTTCTTCCTCGTTCGTCCTGAAAAGGACATTGGTTGCCTTGTGTCTGTTTACGCCGTAGCTGCGATATCTGCGCCTTTCGGCCGACACATCCGACTTCAGCACGGCATTTTTTGGGACCGGGTTTGCCTTCCCTCTTCGATCCCTACTCTCTCAGCCAGACTGCAGTGATGCAGCCTGTTTCCAGGACCACCACATGGAGGTGGAGTAGGGTCTTGGTCAGCTCTGGTTCGCTGACCCTGACGCAAGCAGTCAAGCTATGGGTCGCTGACTGCATTCTCTATTGCTGCATCTTTGGGTCCCTTCCTGCACTTTCAAAATCTATAGAATAGCTTCAAAATTACATTTTAGATGAGACAAAGAAGTTAGCGATGGAACTGGAAATTGAGTCAGAATTTGAACAATTAATAAATCACTACAGTGGAAGACTGTTTGATAAATAACAACCACACAAAGTGAAAGATGATAGATGATAATATCCAGATATCAAAATCTGTTTTGAAAATTTATTTTAAAAGTGCCATCCATTCATCAACATTCAAGTTTTGACCTACTGATACAGTGTAATAATCTGTTCTATATATACTATTCATATATAATTTGAATCATGCCACACTAAACAGTGATGAGGTGCTACGTAACAACAGTGTAATGATAGAAACTTTTCTTGCAGATGAGCTTTATGTATTCTTTTTGCTGTTTTACAAACAGCTTGTGTTTATATTTCCTTATTTTTCTTTTTGTTTTCATTAAAATTGTGTTGGTGATGGTCATTAAGTCCAGAGAAATCTACAGAATTTCATCATCAGTGGGCATTATCAGTAAAGATGTGAATATCCATTTGTAATACAATGAAGATGAAGACAAAAGAGATGTTTGAAAAGTATGACAGTAAAAATATTAATACATGAAGACTACTGCACATAAAATTCTACTGGTCTTTTCACAATGTGTGCCCGTGTGTATGAGAAATAGTATGTGATGTGTTTATGCATGTTTGTATATGTGAGAGTGTGTATATATATATACATGCATGTCTACATATGTGCGAGTTTAGGTGTGTTTGAAGTATGTGTATGTGTATCTTTGTATTTTTTTCAAATAATTAAGAAAGGGTGTAATTTTTCTTTCTTCTTTCCTTTTTCTTTTGATTATAAGAAGGGGAAAAGTACTTACGACATTAGCATTTCCATTGTACGCTGTGTGTCCTGCGTCTTTTTATGATTCTTTCCCAACAATAGAACTTCTATGGTGTAACACTGTGAACACATAAAAGTAACCATCTTATTAAAACAGATGATTGCCTTTGTTCCTGCTTCTAAAACTGCTTGACAAGACAGACCTAAAATAATATTTTGACACAAACACGAGATCTGTCATATCATTCAATTTGAATTATTAAATTTCCATGGTGAAAATGTCAGGGGTATTAATGGTCATGCTTTTAGTGGGTTCATTGTTCCCATTATGAGAAATCAGGATGGGGCTTATTGGCTAGAGTAAAGGGCAGGGTCGTCACCCAGCAGAGTTGAGTGTAACTGACAACAACCTCCAGCATGAGAAAAGAGATAAAGGAAGCTACTGCAGCCCTGAGGTGGCTGTCTGGAACTTCATTAACCAAGGCAGTTATTGTGTCAGACTCTCAGTCCATGCTTCAGAAGGTCCCAATGGATGGCAAAGGCATGAATGGAAAACATCAATAGTAGTAACCCCCTTCAGTCATAACTGACTATGGGAACGCGCCCCTGAGGTGACAGCCCTCAGGTTTTTTTTTTGCCTGGTGAATTTTGGCATGTTCTTTTCTCTTCTGCTTGTTGTGAGAGCTTCTTTTTGCCCAATCTGAGGTGGCACCAATAGGGAGCATCGCCACTTGGTGTGATCGGCAGCCTCATCCTCCCAGGTTGTTGGATTTATGTCCAATGCCTTAAAATCTCTCTTACACACATCCTTGAACCTCAGCTGGTCACCTGACTTTTCTTTTGCCATCTGCCAGCAGCCCGTAAAAAATATCTTTGGGGATGCGACCATCTTCCATGTGGTGAACATGGCTAAGCCAGCACAGTCTGTGCTGTCTAAGCAGTGTATACATGCTTTGAAGGCCAACACCTCAACAATTGTCACTTTGTCCTTCCATGAAATATCAAGGATGTGGCATAGAGGAAATTTAGCTTCCATGGATGGAAGGTATTGAACCTTTTTTGCTTAGCATAGGTTGTCCATGTCTCACTGCCATATAGAAGCCTGCTGGTGATGCAGGCATTATATACCACAGCTTTCACTGTGAGTTTGGAGTTTCCCCAAACACATGTGATGCAGGCAAAGATGGTTGCAGCTTTGCCAATGTGGCTGTCAATTTCTGTGTCCAGAGAGAGTTTGTCATTGATAGTAGACCCCAGGTATGTGAAGTGGTGCACCACTGCTAATTCATAGTTATCAAAAACAACAATAAAAGCGTCAAATCTTCAGGAACTGGTGTGGTTCTACTGTCCTGGTCATGCAGGGGCGTGAGGCAATGAGAGAGCTGGCAGACTAGCTTCGAGAGCACCCATAGTGAGGACACTGGAAATGAGTAAGGAAGAGATAATAAGGACAATTAATTATCACCCATTACAGATTTACCCTGCAATCAATGAATCAACAAGACTACGATTGCTAGAATTTGGCATCAAACATAAGACTGGCAGGGATAGACATATGGGAGGATAAATCAAGCATGTATACAACCAGCATGCTACAGGAACAATTAACATTCATACCCCTGACATTTGCTGAGGGAGAAAAGCACCTTCATGTTTGCCTAGAGTGCAATGTCAATTCTGAGCAACAAAAATCAATCAAGAAAAATCATTGTTCCCGGAGGACTTACCAATGAAGGTTTTCTAAACTGTATGCCTAAATATTTCTTGCACTGAATAATCTTTGCATGGGACTGGCAGCATCATCACGTAAAATAAATTGCCACAGAAACAACTGTTGCAAGAGCAAATGATTGCTGTGGTGCAATCTTCCTTCATAGGGGCCAGCTGCAGAGATGGCTCCATACTCCATGGGGAACAAAGAGGAAAATGATGGATAACCTTTAATCTCCTTGCACTCCTTATGAAGCTTGGAACCACCACTGCATCAGGTCCCCTAAACCACCACTCCTTGATATGCATAAACTGGAAAATGTGGTCATGATTTTCCTTTTCTCGCTGACCTCATTAATAACTTTCATTAGTAAGATGCTCACTCTCAACCTCCGAGGGAGCATCATGATTTTTTTATTTAACTTTTACACCTAAGAATACTGGCCTTCCATAAATTAAAGAGCACGCTTGTTTGGAGTAACATACCAACCATCCAAGCCTGAGGTATAAGATTTCAATGTTATGGTACTTCTCGTGGACCAAAAAACCCTACATATGTGAACACATAATTTTAAACATATGAACAATGCATGGGGAGTGAACTTTATATGACAACCAGTTATGCACAAAGCTACAATATACATATGTGGAAGTCAACCTCTGTCTGTGAGGTTAATTACACCCTCATTGACTCTTGAAATTCTCCACTCACTTCCAGGGACTCCCCCTGTGGTGAAACCTGCTGAGAACCCAGCATTGCACACTAAGCTTGGTGAAGTCACTTGAGCCCCAGACGTGATTCTTTGGTTTTGACCTGGTTGACTGCATGCTGGAGGATCTCACTGTGGACACAGTGATAGGCAAGGGGAGCTGAGAAGCAGCTCTGTGTAGGACGTGACCATTCCTTGGAAGGGCCCAGAACCACAGCACAGTATTGTAGCTCTGCATAGTTGGAGGGCCCCCTTGGGTGGTGGGGAATGCACAGTATGCCATGCGCTTCTTACTCCTAGCTTGGGACCAGATGTGACGATCCTTTAAATGCAAGCCAAGCTGGAGAAACTGGAGCTCATGACCTCAACTCAGCACATTTTGGAATGGCAGAAAAGCCACAGGAAAGCCTAGATCTACAGTGTAGATAATACCAAAGAGTCTTCAACTTGGTATTGGCTGCAAAAGAGCGAAAAGCTCAGCCCTTGTTAAACAACAACACATATGAACACTGGCTATTCATGATGTAAACAGCATGCTTATTGAGAGTAGGATACCAACCAGCCAAGTCTGCTGTAAATTAACCTAGAAACAAAGAGGGTAGCCCGAGACATGTGAACAGTAAATAAAAAATATAAATAGGTATGTTGCAGGTATTTGTGAGAAATAAGGAAGTAGACAAACTAAATAACAGAAAAGTAACTGGCCTATACTGGTGTATAGGATAGTTATAGAAGTTATTGTGTCTATAATTAGTCTGGGCCCAGTCTTATATTTCATGTAGTGTGAAGTTTTATGATAATGTCCATTGTCCTTGAAGCACTATTTTTGTGGCGCTGCAACATGCCCATTTATTTATTGCTGTAAATGAGTTTCAGCAGCTTCTTAGTGCTTATGATATTTCAATATTATGATAATTTTTGTGAAAAAAATCAACAACCATTTATAAACAGATTTATTTTACTCATTTCAGCTTCGGCTACCCTTCTTATAAATAGTATATGGTGGAAGGATATGGAAAAAAAATAGAAACAAGGTGATTTATCTTGCTAGGACAAAAGACAAAGAAAATAGCCAATGTTTCGGCCACAAGGCCTTCATCAGGGAAAGGAAAGAAAGTGAGAGCTAAATAGGACAAATAAGAATATAAATAAAAAATGGGTCCTACCCGTAAAAGCGGCTAAGACCTAGCATGCTCACCAAAAAGAGAATGTGCCACGAAAAAAGAGTAGATACCAACCATCCAAGTTTGCTGTAAATAAGTTTCAATAGCGTCTTAGTGCTTAAGACAATTTAATGTTATAGTACTTCTGTTGGGGAAAAAGTTTTACATTTTTTAAAGTACTTAAACATTTTACAGTATTTGTGTACCTTTTTGTAATAGCGCAGTGCTGTCTCTATGTTCCCCTCAGACAAATGGATGCTGCCCATTAATTTGTAAGTATCAGACACTTGCTCTGAGTAGTCTCCAAAAATCTCACATTTTGCTAGCAGGCTTGATTTTAAAATCTGCACTGCTTCCTTATGACAACATAAGCAAAGGTTATTAAAGAAACAATTAAGTACACCACACATTTAGAAAAAATATCTTCCCAATTTCTGAAATGCCTGAAGAATACTCGTCTGTTTTTCCAATACTTTACCAACAACAGGTAAGGTAAAAGGGTAAAGGATCCCATTACATGCCTATTGAGGCATATTGGGAATATGGTGTTAGGCCCATATTTTCTTGACCATCGGCACACTACTGGTGATGTGGTCAGCATCATGCCGGCCACCTTAACCTTCCCAGAATTGCTCTGGTAACCTATTCATGAGGCTGGGTCGACCCCGGAGCCATTGCAATCTAAAGAATCCCACCACCAAGCTAGGACGCCAGTGCACTAATTTTGCACTACCGTGGCTTCTGCCAACAACAGACTGACCTCTTATTTATGACGTCTGCTAGCCAGTTATGAATAGTTTGCTAAGGCTCTCACCTAATACATCCAAGTAGTTCTAACACGTTCCTGATGAAAATGCACTATTCAGTTATCAGTCTTTCTACTGGGCACCTGCTTGGAAAACCCAGTGAAAACCCTTCTTGATCCAAAAAGTTACCAAAAGGGTTCACAAATGTGGATGTTTAGTTGCGGGAGATGCTACACTGGTTGTGGGAGATGCTACACTGGTTTTGGAGATGCTACATTAGTTGTGGGAGATAATACATTGGTTGTGGGAGATGCTATATTGGTTGTGGGAGATGCTACATTGGTTGTGGGAGATGCTACATCATTATCATAAATATTACCCTTCATCTCCCTAAGGAGTATAGGCCTTAAATAAATTCATATCAAGCCTTCCTGTCCTGTGCCATTTTTCTGCATCTTCTTTATCCCTTAATATTTTCATAATCTAATGGGCCTAATTATTTATTTTAAAATTTTCTTCAAACTGCCATAATGACTGGAAAGGACAATCATGTTTCTGTTCAATTATTGGTCCTCTGTTTTCTCTGTCAGTTATGTGAATAAGTACGTCTGGTGCTAGACCATTAAGCATCCTCCCTGTTCATCCTCTTTATATGTTACTATATTTTCAGCTATATTTGAGGTTCTTAACATTCTTCAGCAAAACTACTCTCTAACACAGATCTTTTCTGGTCTTCAACAGTATTTACTTTTCAACTTTCAATGAAATGATTGTTACCTCAGCGGATGTTGTGTTATTTAAATTTGATCAACAAAAATATCATTTTATTTGCATTAACAGTGTGATATCATTACTGCCCTCTGCAGCCACATAGTGGTAAATTTGATAATCTGGTAACTACTGCTTTTTTAGATGTTCAGCTATAGCATTAATCACAGCCACAAAGTTTCTGGTCACTAGGGTTGCACACGAATTACAAAACTTAAGATCAATAGTATTCAGTGGCTCACTCTGGTTTTGTCTGTTCTGATCATCATCTTGGCCAGATGGTCTTGAACTTCTAGAGTCTTAGCATGATTTGGACCATGTACTGTTGTACATGTTCTCAGGGATTCCTCTAGGTAGCTCAGAGCTGATCCTATAAAATTCGTATCAGAGGATCAATGAAATATTAGTGAGGAAACAACAGCAGTAGAAGAGTAGTCTAAACAGAGATTTATGCAGTAAAATAATTTAATGTAGAAATCACTAAACACACAGGCATTAACTGTCATTAGAAGGTATTAACTGTCATTAGCAGGTATTAACTGTCATTAGCAGGTATTAACTGTCATTAGCTGGTATTAACTGTCATTAGCAGGTATCAACTGTCATTCTTCTTCTTTCTTCTTCTTCCGTCCTTAGCCAACGACCGGCAAAGCAGTCAGTGGCCATTACGCCTAGTGGCGTCTTAAGGGCAACAGCGAATAGATTTTCTTTGCCGTTGTTCCCATCACGCCTAATGGCGTCTTTAGGGCAACGACAAATCAATCCGTTTGCTGTTGTTTCCGTAATCAAAGTGACTGGCAAACGGGTGATCAGCCCGTTGGGATCAACTGTCATTAGCAGGCATTAATACTGAAATAAAAAAAAATAAAAAAACAGAAATCATTAAGGCACATCTTCAGAACACTTAAAAGTATCTCATCTCATCATGTGACGTATTCTTTCCAGAACGTTGTCTCCATTACAGCTGCTCTGAACGCATCACGATTCTGAGCAAGTCGACCTGCATCAGCCAAAGACAAGTTCAGACTCTCTGTGATGTCCTGGGTTCACCGTCGTCTAGGTTGACCCCTTCCCCTTTTTCCAGGGACCATGCCTTCCATCACTGTTTTTTCCAGGCTATTATGTCTTTTTATATGACCGAAAAATTTCAGCTTCCTTATTGCGATGGTATTTAGGAGCCAATGTTCCTGTACGTTTAGTGAGTGCAGTACTTCTCTGTTGGTCTTTTTTTCTGTCCAGGGTATTCTCAACATCCTTCTGTAGCATTTCATTTCAAATGATGTAATCTTTTTTGCAACTGTTTTATTGAGTGCCCAAGTCTCACAGCCGTATGTTGCCACTGGGAATATACATGCTCTGATCAGTTGTAACTTTGTTTCTTTGCTTGTGCCTTGCCATAGGTTTTTCATCTGTATTAGTTTATGTGAAGCAATTGCAAGTCTTCTTTTAATTTCTACTGCACAGTCGCAGACCCCGAGGACGACCCAGAGTCCGCTGGGAGGACAACATTAGACAATCTTTGAAGGACCGAGGACTAGAATGGAACCAGGCCAGGAGGAAGACAGCTGATAGAATAGTCTGGCGCTCTCTCTTCCAAACCTCTACACCTCATGGTAGAAGGGGAACGACTAAGTAAGTAAGTAAGTAAGTCGCCAGAGCTGTTGATGATTGATCCTAAGTATTCAAATTCATTAACACTTTCCAGTTCTTCGTTATCAATTTCAATTTCTGGTTTGGTCTTTACTTTGTCTGTTGTCAATACTTTAGTCTTCTTGGTGTTTAGGTATAGATTCTGGGCCTCGCTGTGTTTTTTGGTGGACAGAAGTAATTGTTCAAGTCCTTCTGGGTTGGTCGATAGGAGGACTGTGTCGTCAGCATATCTGATTTCCGGGATCTGGTACCCACCGATGTTAAATGAGTCAAACTCTGTGTGTTCTTGGTCATCTCTTACATTTCTCATGATATTCTCGGCATAAATGTTAAACAGGTAAGGGGAAAGGGTACAGCCTTGTCTTACTCCTTTCTGTACTTCAAACCATTCTGATGTTTCCCCCTCTATTCTTACGGCTGCCTGTTGTTCTTGGTACAGCAGTGCGATGAGTTGTATAAGGTGGTTTGGAAATCCCATATTTTTCATAATAGCCCATAACTGCTGATGTTGTACACAATCGAAAGCTTTGGTGTAATCAATGAAACAAGTATGTAGGTCAACGTTGAATTCTCTACACAAATAGTGCTGAGAATGAAAGTTATAGGAAAACAAAGAAAGAACAGAAAAAGGAAAAGAGGAAGCAGACAGCAACAGGAAAATCCCACACAGAGAGACAGCTGATAGAAATGGAAAGTCCTGGAGTGGGGGCTGAGATGAGAAGGGGGGAGGACAGTTTGCATTAAGAAAGGTCTAGAGAGGAAGCAGACAGAAACAGGAAAGTCCTAGAGAGTATGCAGACAGCAGCAAAAAAATTTATAGAGAGGGATACAGCTGATTTAAATAGGAATGTCAAAGAGACCAAGCACACAGAAACAGGAACATCTTAGAGGGAGCTGACAGAGACAGGAAAGTCTTAAAGAGGGAGGTCACAGAGATAGGAAAGTCTTAAAGAGGGAGCTGACAGAGATAGGAAAGTTCTAGTGAGGATGCTGACTGAAACAAGAAATTTCTAGATAAAGATCAGACAGAAACAGGAAAGTCTTAGAGAGAGCTGACAGAGATAGGAAAGTCTTAAAGAGGGAGCTGACAGAGATAAGAAAGTCTTAAAGAGGGAGCTGACAGAGATAGGAAAGTCCTAGTGAGGATGCTGACTGAAACAAGAAATTTCTAGATAAGGATCAGACAGAAACAGGAAAGCCTTAAAGAGAGAGCAGATAAAAACAAAAGTTCTTGACAAAGAGCTGGCAGAAGCAGAAAAGTCCTACAGAAGAACTAACAGAAACAAGTATGACAGTAAAAGGAGAATCCTAGTGAGAAGCAGAGCCGGATTAACGTAGTAGCAAAAGTAGCATATGCTACGGGCCCCGCGCTTTTAGGGGCCCCGCGCCAATAAATATGTACATAATTTTTTGGTCATCTTCTAATACTTACTTACTTAGTCGTTCCCCTTCTACCGTGAGGTGTAGAGGTTTGGAAGAGAGAGCGCCAGACCATTCTATCAGCTGTCTTCTTCCTGGCCTGGTTCCATTCTAGTCCTCGGTCCTTCAAAGATTGTCTAATGTTGTCCTCCCAGCGGACTCTGGGTCGTCCTGGAGGTCTGGATCCCTGGCTCTTTGTTTCCCATGCTTGTCGTGGTAGCCGATCTTCTCCCATTCTGCAGACATGGCCAAACCATCTTAGTTGGGACTGTTCTATTTGGGTCTGCAGCGGATGGGATTTTAGGCCTTGACGGATCGTCTGGTTGCGGACCATGTCTCTTCTTGTTACTTCAACCACTTTCCTCAGATACCTCATTTCTGAGGTTTGGATCTGGCTTTTGTGGGTTGTAGTCATTGCCCACGACTCGCATCCATATGTCAAGACTGGGACATAAGTGGAGCGGTATACAGCCATCTTCGTTTTCTTACCAACCTCTTTCTTGCTGAGGAATCCACGATTTATGGCCTGAAAAAGTCTCCCAGCCGCTGCTTTTCGAGTGGCCAACTCTTCTTTGATGCCTCCCTTTCGGTCTATAATAGCTCCGAGATATTTAAAGTGGTCGACCTGCTCCAGGACCTGTTCTCCCAACTTAATCTGATGTTTTCTTTCTTCTCGTGATATCACCATGGATTTTGTTTTAGAGCTGCTTATGACCATCCCTCTCTTCTCCAGCTCTTCCTTCCAGACTTGCAGGTTGGATTGGAGATGTGCCTCTGATTTAGCAATCAGGGCAACATCATCAGCAAATGCCAGCTCCGAAATATAGACCTGTCTCATCTTCCAGTACCCCACTGAATACTTTCTTGTTCTCTCCTTACATGCCTTGATGACATCGTCCATAAGGAGTATGAAGAGGTAAGGTGATAGGATATCACCTTGTCTTACACCAGTGGTGGTCCTGAACTCTTCTGACTTATGGTTTGCTGTCCTCACATAATTTCTGCAAGACTTGTAGAAGCTCTGTATAGCATGAATCAGAGGTGCTGGAATATTCTTCCTTGCCAAACAGTCCCAAAGTTTGCTCCACGGGACCCTGTCAAACGCCTTTTCCAGATCTATGAAACAAAGATGGATCTCACTCTTATACTCAAGAGCCTTTTCACTCAGCTGTCTGAGTGTGAAGATTAGATCTTGAGTACTTCGGTTTGCTCGGAATCCGCACTGGACCTCATTCAATTGTGGCTCAGCTAGGCGTCGGAGTCTCTGCTCTAGGATTCTAGAGTAGATTTTACCAGGGACACTGAGAAGGGATATGCCTCTATGGTTTCCACATTGTCGATTGTCACCCTTTTTGAAAATTGGTGTTATGATGGCAATCTCCCAATCCTTTGGTATGGTCTTGTTGCACCATGCTGCCTGTAGGACCTTTAAGAGTAATAGGTCGCCTGATGCTCCCATGTACTTAACCATTTCTGGTGTTATACCATCATGCCCTGCTGCTTTGCCCATCTTGATTTTCTCTAGTGCTGCCCTCAGTTCTTCCATCTTTATGTCATCTTCACCATCATTGGTTTTCTCTTCTGTGCTAGTGGTTATCATTTCTGATGCTTCACCTTGCTCACCATCCAGGAGTTCTGAAAAATATTCTTTCCATCTTTCCATTACTTCCTTCGGGGCAGTAAGCAATTTGCCTTGCTTGTCCTTTATAAATTTGAGAGGGCATTGTTTTTCTTTCCTCATGTTCTTTAGGGTCTTATAGAACAATTTCTGGTTTTCTTGTGCATCTTTTTCTAGCTTTTCTCCAAATTCTTCCCAGGACTTCTGTTTTGCTGCTAGCACTTTGTTCTTTGCTTCTGTTCTGAGTGTCACATATTCTCTATATTTTTCCATTTGTCCTGTTGTGTTTTTAGCTCCTAAGTATTGTTTCCATGCCATTTTCTTCTCTCTTATTTTCTCTTTGACTTCCTCTGTCCACCAAGGTGTCCTCTTTCTCTGGTTCCCAAGTCGGACTTTACCGCATGCTTCTGCAGCAGCTGTCTTTATGATATCCTTGAATTTATTCCAGAGGGTTTCCAAGTCATCAGGTCATTCTTCTGTGTTGCTCACTGCTGCAGCAATAAGCCCCTGATATCTGGTCTTAATTTCTGGCTCTCTCAGCTTGTAGGTCCTAATGCTCATTTCTCCTGCTCGTTTACTTGGTTTCTTGCATGATGTTGGGCAGTTCCTAGGCTGAGCAACTCTTTCAGTTGTTCGTTTGATTGTTAGCAGGTAGTGATCACTTCCAATCTCTGGCCCCCTCCAGACTCTTGCATCTCGGACATATCTGAATGAGCTTCTCCGAACAATGGCATAGTCGATCACTGACTTCTCATTCTTGGTTGGTTCACATCTAGTGTATGCATGTATGCGCTTATGGGGGAACTTTGTGTTTGTAATGATCAGATTCTGCTCACTGCAGAATCTAAGGAGTCGCTTTCCATTGTCATTGAGAGTATCTTCTCCATATCTTCCGATAACTCCACCCCATCTAGCACGGTCATTTCCAACTCTGGCATTAAAATCTCCGAGCATAATAACTTCATCTAGGCAGTCATCCACTGTCCTTTGAAGCAGCTCGAAGAATTCCTCCTTGACCTCTGCTCTCTCATCCTCATTTGGCCCATACACTATGACCAGGTTGACTATGGTTTCTCCTTCTTTTAGTTTTACAACCATAATGCGCTCTGAGACAAAGTTCCATCCCTTGATACTATCTTTTTGATTTTGGGCCACAATGCAACCCACGCCCCCTTTAGCTCTTTCAGATATGGGTACACCACTGTAGAGCAACGTGTTGCCATCGAGATCCATGACTCCTTGTCCTTTTTTCTTCGTTTCCGTTATAGCCAGGATTTCTAGTTTTGCTTTCCTCATCTCTTCCACCAGCTCCTCTTCCTTCCCATTTATACTTCTTGTGTTCCAAGTTCCATAAGTCGTAGTCCGTAGTCCGTTCCAGTTCGTCGCCTTTAGAATCAGTCCGGTTTTCTCTCTTGTAGTTCACGTAATCATGATTTAAAGCAAACAGGTGATTGGCCTGTTGTGCCTTTGCATGGTGGAGGGGCTGCCTCCTTACGGCCTCCATGCAGGCCACCCTCCTCCTTTTTCATCCGGTATTGGGACCGGCATAGGCGGAGTTCATCTTCTAATACGAGCGTTAAACCAATGATCTTGTGATTTATGCCATCTTTAGCGCCTTTTCATTTGGTGTCACGAAATTGTGAGAGAAAGAGCATAAGAGGGTGACTTAGTGTGACTCTTCATTATTTTTATCATTACTGTTTGCGGACGGAAGCCATTTAAGTGGCGTTGAAAATTTGGTCACGTTTGGACGGAAGCCACTTTTTTGGCTCTAGGCGACTGCCCCTCTAATTTTGTTTCGTTCTTCGTGAAATGAATTTGCATTAACAATAAAAACTAAAATTTAGGAAACGTAAACTTCCTGTTTTAATTGAGGTATACGGCGTGCTCGCACTCTCTTTCGATCTTGATTAAAATTTCATGATTTGTAAGGTTAGAAAACTCAAAAAAATGATCAGTAGACACAGAGATATTGGACGTAATTATGCTTCTGGAAGTGAAAAACGTAAAGCGAAGAAAAAGAAAGAAGAGATCAACTTGTGATATCAAAAACATGTAAGCTGACGGAATATTTTGATGTTCATGGTGGTGATACTCTAACCGCTGAAGCTGGAAGTACAGGAACAACTAGTACTAGTGCAGGCTGTGCAGCAGAAAACATACAGCAAAACCCAGTATACACTGAGTCTGAATGTGACAGAATAAGTGAAACGAAGAAGTACTCTAATGATATTGGTGACTGGCCGAACAATATAGATGACTGTGAGCGTAAATATTGGATATCCAAGGGAAGTGAAAAATGTCAATATGTTGATAGTGCCTTCTCTTTATCCGTGCGATTGTATGACACTGAAAAGAAAACTCGATACTGTCAGAAGACTTATTTTACACATATTCATAAACTTACAAACAAGCAACATGCAAGAAAATGGTTATGCTATTCAGAAAGTAAAGGGCGCCTATTCTGTTTCCCATGCAAGCTTATGAGTTCAGAATGTTCATCAAAGTTTACTGTGGAAGGGTTTAATGACTGGAAAAATGCAAGCAATCTATTGCGTTGACATGAAGAAAGCTCCTCACATAGACAAGCTTTAATTTCACTGTTGATGCGTAAAAACAAAGGTGAACATGTCGGTTCCCAACTTGTGAAACAAATGGACATTCAAGAAAAGTATTGGCACAAACTTCTAGAGCGAATAATTGAAGTTGTGAAGTTTTTAGCAGAACGAGGCCTTTCATTTCGTGGCAGTGATGAAATTGTTGGGTCCCCTTATAACGGGAATTACTTAGGGTTGTTAGAATTACTGGCCAAGTTTGACCCTTTTCTGGCAGAGCATATAAGTACTCATGCAAACAAAGGATTTGGACATACATCATATCTATCTAAAACAACGTGTGAGGAATTCATCAATCTGATTGGATCCAGCTTACTGGATCACATTCTCTGAGAAGTGAAGAAATACAAGTATTATTCTGTTTCATTGGATTGTACTCAAGATATATCTAATATGGACCAGCTGACTTTGACTCTGCGCTATGTTTTGCCATCTGGACCAGTTGAAAGATTTGTGACATTTTTGGATATGGAAGGTCATAGTGCTGAACAGCTTACTAAAAGTCTACTTATTTTTTTAAAGGCAAATGACATTGATATTAAAGACTGCCGTGGTCAAAGTTATGACAACGCCAGCAACATGAGTGGCAAGTTTATAGGATTATAAGCACGAATTAAAGAGATGAATAAGTTTGCGCATTACATTCCGTGTTTTGCACATTCACTAAATTTGGTTGGAAAATGTGCTGCTGAAGGTTGTCAAGAAGCAGTCATTTTCTTTGGATTTGTTGAAAGCCTGTACACCTTCTTTTCTGCTTCCACCTACCGGTGGGGTCTCCTTTCTACTGCATTATGTGCTGGCGGAACTCATAATAAGTCCCATTTGCCCTTTGTGAAAAGACTGTCAGATACCAGGTGGTCCGCTCGGGCAAATGCAACAAAAGCACTTTTACACAGCTTTTCTACAATAAAACAAGTCTTGGATGATATTTCAGATAACAATGATCAGAAGGCAGAGTGTCGTCAACAGGCTCGTGGTCTTCTTTCAACCATGATGAAGTTAGAAACAGGAATAATGATCATACTGTTGTATCAAGTACGTATTACAGCGTTTTCAAATGACCAGTGCTTCTTTGCAATCTTCTGACCAAGATTTGAATACAGCTTGTGCACTCTATGAATCCCTGCGGGGGTATATTCAAGCTATGCGGTCTACTTTTGCAGACATAGAGCAAAAGGCCAAAGATCTGACTGAGTGTGAACATTATCAAGAACAAACTCGAAGAAAACACAAACGAAATCGAGAGTATGATGATTTCAGTGGTTCCAGAACACATGATCCACTTGTTGAATCTCAAACGCCTTCTCAGCAGTTTAAAAGCCGAACATTTCTTGTCCTTATTGATAGCTTGCTCTCTGCCTTGTCAAAACGCCAGAAAGCTTATCAAAAGTTGAATGATGTATTTGGATTCCTTCGTCAGTTACAGTCGTTTACACTTGAAGAGGTGGTAACGAGATCATCGAATCTTATTAAATCATATCCGGAAGATCTGGAAAAAAGTCTTTGTGAAGAACTTGTGCAGTTTACAGAACTGTTGAAAACTGATCTTGCTTCTCATATTGGCACTACTCTAGACCTTGTAGAGTTACAGTTTTACCGTTTGATAATTGACAATTCTTTGGAGTTTTGTTTTCCAAATGTAGAAATCGCCTTGCGCATCTATTTGTCACTAATGGTAACCAACTGCAGTAGAGAACGATCATTTTCAAAACTGAAACTTATTAAAAATGAACTAAGGAGCACCATGGGTCAAAAGAGATTGAACAATCTCACACTAATGAGCATTGAACATAAACTTCTGCATGAAATTGATACATCCTATATCATCAACAAATTTGCTCATGCTAAATGTAGAAATATTTAAACAATAATGTTGACTGTGTTGTTACTTTTGATAATGATAATTACTATGCAAATTAAAAATGTATGTGTTCAAATATATTTGTGTTGTTTTATTGTTTTTTTTTTAAATATAGGGCCCCTTTCTTAACATATGCTACAGGCCCCATACTAGCTTAATCCGGCCCTGGTGAGAAGGCTGACAGAAACAGAAAAGTCCTAGAGAAGGAGCTAACAGTAACAAACAGGAAAGTCCTAGAGAAGGAGCTAACAGTAACAAACAAAGCTCTTGAGAGGGAGCACATACAAACAGGCATATCCTAGAGGGAGAATATGCCAACAGGATTGTCCTAGAGCGAACAAACACGGTAGCATCGCTCTTCAGTCTACCCAGCTGTAAATAGGTACCTGATTCTGTTCTCGAGTTAGGGAAGACAAAGGCAGAGAGGAAGGGAACTGGTCACCCCTCCTTTTGAAGCTGGACTTAGTATAGCGAAGGCTGACATTCACCATCGGCAACTAATCAGGTTGACCTTATTTAGGCATTTAACACTCCACTGCTCCATGTCAGTTCCATCACCTTCATTTCATCATCTACATTTCATCTCCATTTATTACAAGGTCCTCCTCTTTTATTCTCTCTCTCCTTGTGTTCCACATTAGGGACTTCCTAGTTATGCTCTGAGTAGGTTTCCTAATAGCGTGACCAATGCATTTCCACGTTTTTAAAATGCATCTCTTTCTTTTTATCCAGCTTGTCTTTTGCTACAGAATGTTCTTGCTGCCTGTGGTCTGACTTAAGATATGCTAACTTACTTAGTCGTTCCTCTTCTACCTTGGGATGTAGAGGTGCAAAATAATGTCGTAAACCGTACCAGCTTGTTGCCTTTAAGATCAGTCCGGTTTTCTCTCTGTGGTTTTTTTTAAATCACATTTTAAGATCAGAAAGGTAAATGGCCTGTTGTGCTTTTGCATGGTGGAGGAATTGCTCCTCATGGCCTACGTGCAGGCCATCTGGCTCGGTGACGGTTTTACCAGCTACTTCCTTAGCACTAGAGGTCCAGTCATAATCCATCCTACTTTCTCAGCATGGGCTTGGGACTGGCCTTGGTAGAGTTGATTTAAGATATACCTTTAGCAACAATAATACAGGCTGCTGTAGTAGATGAAGATGTGGTAGAAAAAGAGCTCTACCAGCAGCAGCTGCATGAAACTACAGACAGAAGTGAAAGCAGAATGGACAAAAAGTCTGTGAAATAGGTCATGAGAGAAAAGAGAAAGGAACTAAGACAGTTATGGTAACAACAAAACTAAAGACAATTATGATGATGTTGATATTGATCGCAGTGGTGGTGGCTATAATTATGCTGATGGTGGTAGTAATAAATATGCTGACAGTGATTGTAGTAATGATGATAGCGATTAGCACCTTCTGCTTCCTCCCAGCCAGTATTGGCATAAGCTTGAGACAAGGCTAAAGCAGTATCAACCAGTTCTGGATGACCCATTTTGTAACTGAAAATTATAAGACACATTTAAAGGTACAGGTCGCTAACCCAGAATCCAAACACCTGAAAATCAAAATATTCTTAAAATCAGAAGTTCTTTTGGCCGACCTTTGGGCAATTTTCGAACTGATTTTTGGCAAACTTGGGCTACTTTTTGGGCTATTTGGGCTACTTTGGGCAAAATCTTAAAACTGAAAAAAATGGAAAACCTAAACATGGCCGTCCTCGAGCATTTCGGACTCTGAGTTACCAACCTGTAAATCTTAATATATTTTATCTTCTCCATTGGTTTATGTCATACGAGGTGATTAATATGAGGTTTATATGAGGCTAGCAATTTCATCATTTAGTACTAACTGCTACAAAAATAACTACTCCAGCAGCAGATGAATGCTTTGATGCAGGCTTCCTGATAGACGGCCTGCTGCAATGGTTGCTCCATGCTTCTAAGGAGCAAAAGGGGAAAAGGATCATGTATTTCATTTATGTAATGTTTAAAAAAACAAAAATGTAGCCACTCTACTACAATAGCAATACTGTCTTTAGTATCAAGAACAATTTTTAATGGGCTTAACCTTTGCATTATATTTTATAATAATCTTAAATTGTAAGAAATCTAGCCTAGTATTTACAAAGCTATGAACCCAATGACAAAACATCATTAGTCTCCACACTTATTCTTTGAGAGAAACTGATTAAACTAAAATAAAAAAAAACTGGTTTGATTCCACATTCTTAAGAAACAGTTTACATGCAAGAGGTAGTCTCATACCAATACTGCTATAGGGGAGTGAAGTATTAGTCTTTCACTATACTAGGTGTTAGCTTTATGATGCGGGGTGACCAATTCTCTTCCTTACTGCCTTTGCCTTCCCTCACTCAAGAGCAGTCAGTACCCATTAACAGCTGGGTAGACTGAAGCCTGATACTGCCTGGTAACTTTACCTCACACATGTGTGTTACTGGGGCCCCGAAAGGGGAGCTAAGAATAGTAACACTGCAACCTACCAAGAAGAAATGGATGACATTGAGCAGATAGCATGGGACAGAAAGACTTGGCATAAGTTTCCTGCAGGCCTATGCTCCTTGGAAGCTCAAGAGTGATGAATGAACTATCCCTCAAGAAGCAAGCACTCTAACCATTCAGCCAGCCAACAACCTAGTTTACATGTAACTAACAATTTTCAGCAGTTTTAGTTTTCAGCACTACAAAAACAGTGTCTCCTTACATGGCTGAGGCAATGGAATGAGCTTGCAGGAAGAGTCTTATGGTCTTGTCATGATTAGCATGCCTGCCTTTGGACTGCTCAAGCTTGACATTAAATAAACAAAATGTCAAATATGGTCATCATCAAATCCAAAATAATCATTAAAATAATGGCTTAAAAATATGCAACAATGGTGACGATCTCTCAAAAAATACTTCCACTGAAAGACTAGACTGAATTTGACAACAAAGGTGGTAATTAGTCACACCGTATTTTCAACAAAATGTCAATGATAGTCATCTTCAAATCCAAAATAAACATTAGAATACTGGCTTGAACTTTGCAACAATGGTGAAGATCTCTCAGGCAATGCTTCCACTGAAAGAACTGACCAAATTTGACAACAAAGGTGGTAATCTATCATATAGTATTTTTTGCAAAAAGATGAAGAACTCAAAGAACAACTAAGATATAAATCATATGGGGAAAAAAGAAAGTAATGAAAGAAAACAGATAAGGAAACCAAAAAAAGGAAGCAAAAGAAAGAGCAAAATATAAAAAATGAAACAATATAAAGTTTACTAACAAGTAGAAAATGAATACACAGAAGAAAAATAGGAAAGGAATAGAAAATATTTTGACAAGAAATGACAACAGAAAATAAAAATCAGGAAAAAAATCTCTAATGTTTACAACCAGTCTGTCAGAGAGCAACAACAACATAATAATAACAAAATAAACCAACAACATCATACAATAACAATAATTATAACATTGCCAAAGCTACATTCAAATGTCATGTCAGTCCTATTGTATGACTCTGAGACATGGAGAACAAAAAAGTTTTTTTAAAAACACAAAGCTGCAGACTTTCATACATGGATGATTGCATAGAAAAGAAGGAATGAAGTGATATGACAAGATCACTATTGTGAAACTGATGACAAGAACTAGACAAGCCCCCACTGGAACAAGAAATGTGAAAAAAGAAGCTGGAGATGGATAGGGCACACACTGAGAAAACTTGTTGATAGCATTACCAGGCAGTCCTTGTTCTGGAACCCTCAGGGCAAGAGAGCTAGAAGAAGACCAAATAACACATGGAGAAGAGAACTGGAGACAGACATTAAGGGGATGTAGAAGACATAGAAAGACCTTAAGCTGATGGTACAGGACAGGAAGACTTCGTATATGTTTAGTGAAGGCCTATGCTCCTTGGGGAGCTGAAAGGTGAAGAAAAAGATAGTTATGAACATTACCAGTACCAGTTTAAAAAGTGTAATTATGGTTATCAACACTACCAGGACCAGTTTAAAAAGTGTAATTATGGTTATGAACATTACCAGTACTTGTTTAAAAAGTGTAATTATGGTTATGAACACTACCAGGACCAGTTTAAAAAGTGTAATTATTGTTATGAAGACTACCAGTACCAGTTTTAAAAAAAGTGTAATTATGGTTATCAACACTACCAGGACCAGTTTAAAAAGTGTAATTATGGTTATCAACACTACCAGGACCAGTTTAATAAGTGTAATTATGGTTATCAACACTACCAGTACCAAAAAAAAAAAAAAAGGAATTATTATGGCAACGAATACTATTAGTGCCAGCTTAACCACTTCCCTGATTTGCCCAAATATATTTGGGCGTCATATATTTACCGGAAAGAATGTGCCTGAGTTAACTCGGGTAGCAGTGGTTTTGACACTGTTCAAAATATTTGCCCGAGTAATTAGTTAGTTTTAAAACAATTCCGACGTGATGACGTTTGGCAGGTAGGTGGCGCGATTTGTCATGTCAAGTACGGAGCTTCATTGTGCCATAATTTGACTTTTGTATCTTTTGATTATTGATGTAAAAAGCTTGGGTTTTTTTCCCAGTGTTAACTGTATGTGTGTTATTTACATAGTTATTGATTTACATTATTTTATTGGAGTTTGTATATTCATAATGGATTCCGACAGTGATTACAAGAATGACATTGGACATATTAGTGAATCAGAAAGTGAAACTAGTGATAGTTCTGATTCTGACATAAGTGAAGAAAGTGAAGATGAATGTCTTTTATTACTGGCACAATAATGGTGCGAAATAAACACTGGAATTCAACTACGTCAACCACATCCAAGGTACTCTCTTCAAGATAACCCTAGAATAAAGGTGGCCGTTAACCCATATGCTGCCATTCTGCAGTATTTTGAAATATTTTTTGATGAAGAAAAAAAAAAAAGAACAATCCTACCAGACAATGTGCAGTATGCTGCTCTCATTGAGATGAGCATAACAAGAAAATTTTATGCAAAAGCAGATATTCCTGTTTGGAATGTAATGTTGGACTTTGTGCTGCATCCTGTTTCAGAGTCTATCAAACAAAAGTTAATTTTTAAATATTGTTATTTTTGTGTCTTTTGTTTAGCCCACCAAATCAAACAATAAGAATTATTCCCTTAGATTGTCTAATTTTTAAATTAGTTTTTTTGGCAATGTATATATAACCGCTCTTTATATCAATTAGGCTGTATGTAATAAAAAGTATATAAATACAAATATTTTTTCACAAAAATGGATATTTTTTTTAATGTACAGTAAAAAAAAAATTATTAAAAAACCTGACATTTTTCTGTTCGTTTTCTGCCAAAATACCTGATAGGGAAGTAGTTAAAAAGTGTAATTATGGTTGTGAACACTACCAGTACCTGTTAAAAAATTACGAACATACCAGTACCAGATATTAAAAATGTAATTACGGTGATGATAATAAAAATAATAGCCCCTTCAGTCATAACTGACTATGGGAATGCGCCCCTGAGGTGGCAGCCCTCAGCTACTTATTTTCCTGGTGCTCCTTTCGACGTTTTCTCCTCACCTCTACTTCTTGTGTGAGCCTCTCTTCGCCCCTAATTGTCCGTAGAAGATATCTTTTGGGATGCGACCATCTTCCATGCGGCGAACATGGCCAAGCCAGCAAAGTCTGCGCTGTCTAAGCAGCGTATACATACTTTGAAGGCCAGCACGTGACAACACCTCGACATTTGTCACTTTATCTTTCCACGAGATGCCGAGGATGCGGCGTAAACACCGCAAATGGAAGGTATTGAGCCTTCTTTCTTGCTTAGCATAGGTCGTCCAGGTCTCGCTGCCATATAGGAGTGTGCTGGTGACGCAGGCATTATATACCGCAGCTTTGGTCTTCATTGTGAGTTTAGAGTTTCCCCAAACACGCAATGTGAGGCGGGCAAAGGTAGCTGCAGCTTTGCCAATGCGGCTGTCGATTTCTGTATCCAGTGAGAGTTTGTCATTGATGGTAGACCCTAGGTATGTGAAGTGGTGCACCACTGCCAATTCATAGTTATCGATAGTGATAACTGGTGCAGCACCCCACATCCTGACTCAGCACATTCGTTTTCTTTAGACTTATTGTGAGGCCAAAGTCCTTGCATGCTTTAGTGAAGCGATTCATCAAGCTCTGAAGCTCCTGTTGGCTTTGAGTGACGACTGCAGCATCATCAGCGAACAACAATTATCTTATAGTGACCATTCTGATTTTTGTTTTTGCCTTCAGCCTTGAAAGATTAAACAGACGGCCATCTGACCTAGTGTGAAGGCATATTCCTTCAGTTGCATCTCTGAATGCATGTTTCAAGAGTAAGGAAAAGAAGATTCCGAAGAGGGTCGGAGCCAGAATACAGCCTTGTTTAACGCCACTTCGTATATCAAAGGGCTGTGACGTGCTTCCAGCAAATTGGACTGTTCCCTTCATGTCGTCATGGAATGACTTTATCATTTCCAGCATTTTAGAAGGGCAGCCTATTTTCAGGAGGATTTTAAAGAGTCCATCCCTACTAACCAGGTCGAATGCTTTTGTGAGGTCTATAAAGGCGATATATAATGGTCTTTTCTGCTCTCTTGATTTTTCCTGAAGCTGGCGGAGAGAGAAGATCATGTCTGTTGTTGATCTGCCAGCTCGGAATCCACACTGTGCCTCTGGATATATGCGCTCAGCTAACTTGTGTAGTCGCATTAAGATGACTTTGGCAAAAACCTTACCAACAATACTAAGAAGAGAGATGCCTCTGTAGTTATTGCAATCACTTCTGTCTCCTTTATTTTTATACAGTGTTACAATCTTGGCATCTCGCATGTCTTGAGGAATAGTTGTTTCTTCCCAGCACTGGCACAGCATCCTATGCAGGGGATGTAATAGCGTGCTCTTACAGCATTTGATTAAATCAGGAGGAATCCCATCACTGCCTGGTGCTTTGCCAGAGGCCAAGCTATCAATGGCCTTACTGAGTTCCTCTAATGTTGGTTCGGCATCCAGCTCCTCCATAGTTGGCAGACTATTGACCGCATCAAGGGCTGCAGGTGTAACGGTATTGTCTCTAGCGTAAAGCTCAGAGTAGTGCTCGACCCACCTCTCCATCTGCTTACCCTTATCGGTTAGCTTCTCTCCGCTGATGGTTTTTAGCGGTGCCGTCTTACTTTTATGGGGGCCAAATGCTTTCTTTATACCGTCATACATTTGTCTAATGTTGCCTGTTTGCGCTGCGATCTGGATGCTCTCACTGAGCTGGAGCCAATAATCATTTGCACAGCGTCGAGCAGTTTGTTGAACTTTGCTTCTCGTAGCCCTCAGGATCTGTAGGGTTCTGGCACTCGGTGAACGTTTGTATTCATTCATAGCACTGCGCTTAGCTTCAATAACAGGTGCCATCACATCTGATGAAGCGTCAAACCAGTCATTTGACTTTGCTGTTTTTCTTACCAAAGGTGGCAAGTGCAGTACTTTGAATGGTGTTCCGTAGATGCTCCCAGTTCTCTGTAATAGTATCACCATGCTGAGGGCTACTGAGCACTTTCTTGAAGGTCGCAGTGAATTGAGCGATCATGAAAGGGTCTGACATCTTGCTGGTATCAATGCGTGGTTTCCCTTCATGTCTGACACGATAGAGTTTTCTTGGTTGTGCTCTGATTTTGCAGCAAACCAAGGAGTGATCTATGTCACAGTCTGCACTATGGTACGAGAGCGTGGAGAGCACAGACCTGAGGAGTGGCCTTCTGACGAGAATCAGGTCAAGTTGGTGCCAGTGCTTGGATCGTGGGTGTCTCCATGACACCTTATGCTGGGGTTTTGTCTGAAAGCAGGTGTTGGTCACGCAGAGGTCATGGTGGACGCACAACTCTAAGAGCCGTTGTCCATTTTCATTCATCTTGCCAATACCAAACCTGCCCAGACATGAAGGCCATGAAACATTATCGGCACCCACTCTAGCGTTAAAGTCACCAAGGAGAACAAGCTGTTCTTGCCTAGGTATGCTTTTGATTACTGCTGCTAGATTCTCGTAGAACTCATCTTTAGCTTCTGAGGCAGAGTACAGAGTAGGAGCATACACACTGACAAGGGTGATGGGACCTGTGCTAGTTTGCAGGCGGAGCGTTAACAGGCGTTCTGATCCATTCTCGCCTGGTTCAACCATGTAGATACAGTGATGAATACCACCAGTATTAGCCAAAAAACAACAGCTGGCGCAACATACCCTGCCATATTCCATATAGGCACGCATAACTTGAGAGCTGTCTTTTCCATATTCAGTTTCCATCAGTTCAATCACTTTGTCATATTTCTCACTTGCCAGGGCATATTTCTTCTGTTTCCCATATAATCTGAAAGTACAAGAACACACAGTACATTTTCATGAGTAAAAACTAACAACCAGCTAAATGTATCCTATGTCATTTTAAAAAAACTTAACACTGTGTTAATTTCTTTACCATGCATTAATTTTTTATTTTCCATCCTTATGATGCATGCAGCCGAGGCCCCACCCCCAAACATTTTTTTGCTACAGACACCATCGCTACAAAAGCACATGAATTAATTGGTTTGAGCTTCCTGCAAGTGGACCAGCTGAAGTGATGGATAAATGACATGTCATAAGAACTGACTTAGATAAGATTGTGTACGGGGCTAGCAACCACATAGTATAAAACAAATTGACATGGAAACTACAACTGCAAGAGCACATAAATGCTTCACTCTGGACAACTTATAAGGAACGCATCCTTTACCTTCTCAATTTCAGCTGTCATGATTTCAGTTGTAAAGTTACTGAGGAACAGACAAGAGGACACCTGTTAGCGTACAGGGAAAATAGGATACTCACGTAAAATGAGTCTCAGGTTAGATCTGAGATTTCGCCTCAAGTAATAGTGGGCGTACATTAAAAAAAAACAAAAAAACAGAAGAACAGCTCTTATCTTGATCTGCCTTGACTCCAGAGTTGAAATACAATGGTTTTTAATGCATACAGTTACAACAATTCTCCTTTCACATATCATCATCATCCTTTTCTCTCCGTATGGAACATGGAGCCACCACTGCCGAATATTTGGTGTAGGAAGCCTGCACATGCATTCGATTGCTCGTGTAACAGTGATTACTGCAGCAATTTATTTCACATGATGAATCTGTCAGCTCCATGGCACAGCCTCATATTAGTCACCATGTACGACATGCCTAAAGGAGCATTAACCTATTCTTTCTTTGTGTCATAAGAGACCACCAGGAACTACTTTCACACATCACACCAGGAACTACTTTTACACATCACACCAGGAACTACTTTCACACATCACACCGGGAACTACTTTCACACCTCACACCAGGAACTACTTTCACACATCACACCGGGAACTACTTTCACACATCACACCAGGAACTACTTTCACACATCACACCGGGAATTACTTTAACACATCACACCAGGAACTACTTTCACACATCACACCAGGAACTATTTTCACACATCACACCGGGAACTACTTTCACACATCACACTGGGAACTACTTTCACACATCACACCAGGAACTACTTTCACACATCACACCAGGAACTACTTTCACACATCACATCAGGAACTACTTTCACACATCACACAAGGAACGACTTTTACACATCACATCAGGAACTACTTTCTAAATGTATGGCCAGCATCATTTTTCTCTTTAGCTCCCCATGGAGCTAGGATCTTCACTGCAGCTGGTCCACTGGCAGGAAGCCTGCACAAAAGTAATCATAAACCCTTGCAGTGACAGTTTCTGTAGTAATTTGTTTTACATGATGAGACTGCCATTGACATGCACAACCTCAAATTAGTTGCCTTTTATGACATGCTTGGAGTGGTAGTCCCATTCATACTTTGTCTCCTCAGAGACCCTCAGGAAGTACACGAGGCCCAGTCAGCTATCACCAAATATCAACTTTAGCTATCTTGACTTAAAATAGTGTTTACAAGTTATCAGTGCTTATCAGTTATAAAACATAAATTATCAGTTATCAGTGCTTACATAAAACATAAATTATCAGTGCTTACATAAAATATAAATTCTATCAAATGAAAAGGAATGATGAAATTAAATATAAAACAAAGAATACACACAGAATTAAATTTCATGAGCTGAAGCTGGGTTTACTAACAGGGATATTACCTCGCCATGGCCTGGAAAAGTAAAATGTCCAACTGGTTGCACTCTTTGTCTGTCACACAAGACAGCTTGCTGCGCTCTTGGGAAATCCTATCTGCTTTTCTCAAAGCTTGTTCTGCATCACCGTATCTTATGATTTGGTCAAGAAATTTAGCACTGTTTTTTTCTCCGTTAAAATGTTGACAACTTCTAGAAAAATCTGCCAAATGTGTCATTATAACGTTGTTTACCTTCAATGCTCTCTAGCCAATTCTGGTAATTACAAAACTGCAGTCTTACAGTGACCATTGGTCTTGCTTAGATTACTTAAAATTCACTTGCAATTTAGTTGCTAGAATCATTGACTTAAACTAATCTCACTCTATCACTATCCCTTCTGCCTTACTCTCATAAGAACTACATGTTTTGATACGTGCCTTTGTTAATTTTTTTTTTAAGTTAAATATATGTTTTAAAACTTGTTTCATATTTTTTAATTTACTGAAGTTGCCTGTAAAAGGTTATAAGAATACAAAAGGCAAGAGTAGCTTTTGAAGGATCAGGATATAATAAATCAGGAAATTTTAAAAAAAAAAAGAAAAGAAGTCCAATACAAAAATCAGAATCTTCAACTCAAATATCAAGTTTATCAAATTATAATGGCTCTGAAATCAAGGAGAACAACAAAAATGACAATCAAAAAGATACAGACTTTCATAAATGGGTGCTTCCATAGAACAGAAGACTTTAAATGGTATGACACGATCACTAATGTAGAACTGATGACAAGAACCAGAAAAGTGCCATGAAACAGGAGATGAGAAGATGCAGGTGTTGGCTAGGTCATACATAGTGAAGAAACCTGTTGATAGCTTTACAAGGTAGTGCTTCTTCTAGAATCTCCAGGGTAAGAAAGGAAGAGGGAGACCAAAACAAACAAAAAACACATGGAGAAGACAACTGGAGAATGAAATGAAAAGGGATAAAGAGGATTTGGAAAGACCTTCAGCAGATGGCACAGGATATGAGGACTTGGCATGACTATGTTGGCCTGAGCTCCATCAGGAGTCAAAGGGTTATGATGATAATGCCATAAATTATAGGCAACCAAAAGTAGCCTTTATTACCGGATTATTTTCAACACTCCCTTTTATTTCCATCTGCATCTACACTGAAGAGCTTTTAAACTAAATATTTCATGTTATCCTTCAGTAAGAAATGTTTTACCTATTTTAGATATTATTTTTTTCTTAAACGTTAGAAATGAGGTATCTGCGGAAGGTGGTTGAAGTAACAAGAAGAGACATGGTCCGCAACCAGATGATATGTCAAGGCCTAAAAACCCAACCCCTGCAGACCCAAGTAGAACAGTCCTAACTAAGATTGTTTGGCCATGTCTGCAGAATGGGAGAAGATTGGCTACCACGACAAGCATGGGAAACTAAGAGCCAGGGATCCAAACCTCCAGGGTGACCCAGAATCCGCTGGGAGGACAACATTAGACAATCTTTGAAGGACCGAGGACTAGAATGGAACTAGGCCAGGAGGAAGACAGCCGATAGGATAGTATGGCGCTCTCTCTTCCAAACCTCTACACCTCACGATAGAAGAGGAACGACTAAGTAAGTAAGTATTTTTTTTCTTATATTTTGTTTCTTTTATTTATATTTTGAAGATATTTTCACAGGTTTACTCTCCATTTTCAGATAGCTTGTATTTGTCAGATCTCATTCATTGAATCTAGAATGTTCAACAATGGGTGATAATAAATATGTACTACATAAATTAACATTATTTTTTCTCAGAGGTGATTTATAACTATGCAGCATGCAAAACTTTTCTCTACCTTTCACACACTTTTATGAAATTTAGACACTAATAACTACATACTGCAAGAATAATATAGGCCTAAATTATACATAGGGGAGCTGCAGTAGTACAACGGTTAGTGCACTGGTTTCCTAGCTTAGTGGTCCATGGTTCGATCCCCAGTTGAGGTGGGATTTTTTAGACCACAAACGGCTCTGGGGTTGACCCAGCCTCATGAATTGGATACCAGAGCAACCTTGGGAAGGTTAAGGCAGCCCGCGTGATGCTGACCACATCTACACTAGTGTGCCAATGGTAAAAAAAATATGGGCCTAACACCATTGTTACTGCGTGATTTGTGGTGCGTGTCATCTGTCTATGAATGTATACTGGCCTGTCAGGCTTACTGTCAGTGGCCGACGTATTGTTTGGTTACGCGAATGTTTGTGGGCCGTTTCTTTGGCTTGGTTAAAGGTGATAAGATGAACACAACTGTAACGTATGGGTCATAAGATTGACCAACTTGAAAATAATGTATACTGGACCCATGTAGAACATCAATCACGATATGATTTATTATACGAAAGGACATCGACATTGACATCATATGCAGGTATAGTGGATCATCAATATGGTTTCATGGCAAATACATTGGTATAGATAACAATCAACAATATGGCCATTGATTGACAGCACTTGAACTTTACGATTTCAAGGTTAACGGCTTGATAGAATATATTGGTCTATCGAACTGACCATTCATCTTCTTTACTTAGATATATATGTTGATACGCACATCAATCCATTCCTGATGCTAGAGGGACGCACTAACAGCTTGATACAAGAATCAAGCTGAAGCTCTACCGTAGCACTGCAGGAGGTCAAGTATCTGAGGCGAGATACTTAAAAAACTAGCCGTTTTCTGGCTAAACATTTATACTGGCACGATTCTTGGTAAATCACTTCAAGAATGGCTTCTTCATCTTTCAAGTAATTATAATATACTGCTCAAAAAAAGTTAAAGGCCACTTTCAATTTTTAGGTCATTTCAACTATGCTGTTTTTTTAAAAACCTGAACACTCAGTCAAAAAAGTTTTGCTGCATTTTGTTGCATGCTTAAACAATGTTTGTTAATCTGACAATAAATCAAATCTGTGTTACGTGTGTGTACCTCCAAGGTCAATCAAATGTACGTGGTGGAAAGGGAAATAATGCATGTTTGAAAATGCTTCCTATGGTAAAGCCTGTTGATAACATTGCTGGAATTTGCTTTTCACGTGCAAGTTGTGACTATAGTGAACACATGTCACCCACTTTTCAGAAGGAACGGGCAATGGGTATGTTGTGATTGTTCTTTGTCTGAGAGCCAATACAACAACAAATGTGTCTTGCCTCTTGTGGTAGACCTTGGACGTCCTGACCTGCGTTGTTCTGCGACACTGCCGGTTGCATTTTAACGATCATGCAGAGTTTGTATGACAGAGTGGGCAGCTCCTAATCTCCTAGCAACTTCTCGCAGCCCTACATCATCCTGCAGCCATGCCATCGCTCTCCATCTGTCAACATTGGTCCAGCGTCTTCGCTGAGCCATGGCTAAAATGGTAAATGTTACAAACATACCCATTGCCCGTTCCTTCCGAAAAGTGGGTGACGTGTGTTCACTATAGTCACGACTTGCACGTGAAAAGCAAATTTCAGCAATGTTATCAACAGGCTTTGCCATAGGAAGCATTTTCAAACATGCATTATTTCCCTTTCCACCACGTACATTTGATTGACCTTGGAGGTACACACACGTAACACAGATTTGATTTATTGTCAGATTAACAAACATTGTTTAAGCATGCAACAAAATGCAGCAAAACTTTTTTGACTGAGTGTTTTTTGACTGAGTGTTCAGGTTTTAAAAAAAACAGCTTAGTTGAAATGACCTAAAAATTGAAAGTGGCCTTTAACTTTTTTTGAGCAGTATATTATCATCCGCATGTCTTCCCTAGACTTAGGGCAAGTACATGAAAATCACGTCAATCTCAGACGGAGAATAGTGGGATCTGCCTCAAGCATCATTGCTGAATAGCAACAGATCACCGCGACAAAATGCGTCATACAGTTCACACATCGTGCGCGGTGGTATGCAAATAATCAAATATACAATTAACTTAGATACACTCAAAAGTGCGTCTATACTAGACTCACGTGTGAGGATCTCAAACATTTAACTCCCCCGTGAAAAGATAACGTAACAACCATATTCCCAATATGCCTCAAGGGCGTGTAACGGGATCCCTAAATTATATATGCTGTAAGGTTTTAATATAAATCATTTTATACAGATTCTCCAAGTAGTTTCTGGGAGTCTTTGAGGTGGCAAAGAAAAAAGAGGACCATTGCTCCCTCTGGCATGTCGTACTAGGTGACTAAGATGAGGTTGTGCATGAGGCTGGCAACGTCAAAATGTAAAACAAATTGCGACAGAAACCATTGCTGCAAGAGTTTGGGCTTTGGCGTATGCTTCCTCCAGGGGGCCATCTGCAGTGGTGACTCCATGCTCCATTAGAAGAAAAAAGGAGATGATGATGTTGATGACTCAATTGAATAGTATGGCGCTCTCTCTTACAAACCTCTACACCTCACGGTAGAAGAGGAACGAATAAGTAAGTAAGTAAATAATATGTCTACAGTTGACTTCCTGTGCCCAAAATGTGATTTAAGAATATACTGTCCACCACAGTCAGAGATGACATAAACCTTGCCACAAAGAACCATGCTAAATAAGCATGGAGGCATATCTGGAGTCATCCTTATATGACCACCAGCTAGGCACAATGCTATAGTATGTAGATTTGAATGTGAACCTCTGTCTGTGAGGATAATTATATCTTCATTGACTCTTGAAATTACCTACACACTTCCAGGGATTCCTCTTGTGGTGAAACATGTTGAGAACCCAGCATTGCACACTAAGCTTGGAGGAGTCACTTGAGCCCCAGACATAACTCTGGCTTTTACCTGGTTGGCTGTATGCAGGAGGATCTCACTATGGACCCCATGGTAGGCATGAGGAGCTGAGAAGTGGCTCTGTGTAGGACATGACAATTCCTTGGGAGAGCCCAGAACTAGAGCACAGTATTTTAGCTCTGCATATTTGGAGAGCCCCCTTGGATGGTGGGCAATGCACAGTATGCCAAGCGCTTCATCCTCATGGCATGGGATCAGATGTGATGATCCTTTAAATGCAAGCCAAGCTGGAGAAACTGGAGCTCATGACTTCAGCTCAACACGTTTTGGAATGGCAGAATAGCCACAGGAAAAGCCTACATCTACAGTGTAGATAACACTGGCTAACAAAAAAAAATTTTTTTTTTCTTTCTCTAACATTTCTATGTTTTTCTGGTCAATTTTAATGCGCTGTTTTTAAATCTGCAAACCGTTTTTCTCTATCAGGTCGGGATCTCGAGAAATACGCAATTGAAGTTTTTTAACAACGCATACAGTATTATAACATCATTCGTACAAGAAGTATAACAGTTATGTAGGCTTGAATTTCTTTGCAGTCGACTTTCGTCGGTGAATGGCATGTGGTACATCGTGATGAAACATCCAACAATAATCGGCAAGCATGGTCACACTCCACCGTCCTTGATAACGTGACTCCATTACGGCGATATCTTGATGGAATCGTTCTCCATGTTCATCGCTGACTTCGCCAAGGTTGTCAGGGAAAAAGTCAAGATGCGAATCGAGCAAATGGATTTTGAGGGACGTGTTACAGCCCATAATTCTGTATGCATCTATGCACTGCTTAACAATATGCACATAGTCGACAGATTTGTGATTTCCCAGAAAGTTATCGACGATCGATTTGAATGCCATCCATGCGTGAAGTTCACTACCATGTAACAAGTTCTCGAATTGTTTGTCTGCAATAACTTTCCTAATATGAGGTCCTACAAAGATACCTTCCTTTATCTTTGCATCGCTAACTTGCGGAAACTTTTCTCGAAGATAAGTGAAAGCTTTGCTCATTTTATCTAATGCTTTTACGAAATTCTTCATGAGCCCCAACTTTATATGTAACGGTGTTAAAATGATGCTGTCTTGTTAACTAATGGCTCGTGTATTACATTTTTATGCCCGAGCTGCATACGATCCCTGATAGGCCACACCTTTCTTGCATAATGTTCCTGTCTGTTGCGGCTGTCCCATTCACATAGGAAGCAACAAAATTTAGTATACCCAGTCTGCATGCCCGTGAGAATTGCAATGACCTTTAGGTCTCCACAAATCCGCCATTGGTAGTCATTGTACTTTATTTTTGCCAAAAGTATAGCCATATTGTCATAAGTTTCTTTCATATGAACAGAGTAGGCGACTGGAATTTTGCAATAGCAAATGTCATCATCCATCTCAAAGTATTGAACAAGTTCTCTGTGTCTATGACGAAATTTAGATATCAAAGTATTGGGCGCTAAAAGATTCCATTCTTTGAGTCGCGAACCGAGTAATTCCACTTGTCCTTTGGTAAGAGCGAGATCACGTATTAGATCTGAAAGGTTAATTAAGTGAACACCATCATTCACCGGTATATAATCCGAGTCAGAATTAGTTTCTGAAGCAGGTAAACTATCACTTTCTGATGGTTCATTCACGTCCAACGGATATTGTTCTGGTGGAACTGGGATCGGACACGTGATTGGATCACGAGACACTGGTTTCAAAACTGATTCAATATTTGGATAAACCACAGACTTTCTAGTTTTAAAAGTGAAACCATGGATATTTGTCAAGCAGAAGTAACAATCAGTAGCGTGATTTGTCTTGTTCATGCCATATTACTGGCACTCCAAAAGGCATCGACTTATGCTTCGGCGATTTTCGTAACCAACCTGCCAATGTATTTGCACAAAGTCGAACAAACTGCATTTGGCTTCCAAGATTTATTTGCATCATCAACTTTCGAATCGAAATAAAGTTCATATGCTTTCTTTAGTAATGGTGTAAAGTTTTTCTGGTGAACACGATCGGTAAAATATCCGCACACGTAACAGAACAGATCAGCCGAATTTCTACAACTTCTAGAAGCCATATTTCGCTCAGAATTATTTCAAAATACAGTAACTATTGGAAAAATAGCGTAACATATGTCATGCATCTTTTAGCAGTATAAAAAGTGGAATTATTTTGCATTTTATTAATTTTTAATAAGTTATGTAGTAAAAATGAAACGGAGCACATAACGGTTTCCCAAAAATATATGTATTCACAAATATCTTAAAAACCTGACGTGATAGAGATAAACGGATTTCAAATTTGAAATCAGCGCAAAAAACTGACATAAGAACACTTATTCTTATATAAGAAAGAAAAATGTTGTTTGTCAGTGTAATACCAAGGGCTCTTCAACATGGTATTGGCTGCAAAGAGAGTGAAAAGCTCAGCAGCTCTCGTTAACAACACCAATATAAAACTAAAATAGAGCGAGACTACACTAAATGATCTACCATTACCAGTTCAATTAATTACTTATAACTACTTTTTATGCCATCCCGGTCGACGAAAAAATCCTCAAATGCCGTCGCCCGGGTTTTGATCACCTCGGTCTTACATCTGATGCTCGTGTCAGGGCGCCGCAGTCTGGTCGAGGCCACTCCATTCAACTGTCTGCAGGTTCGAGTTAACACCAGTCACGAACACATAATCCTCAAATGGCACTTCTAAGCAGCCATTCTTACTGACTGACAGCAAACATCAAAATTCATTTTACGCTCATCTTCTCTGTTCATCTATAAACCAGAATTGTGTTTAATTCAATCACAGGAAACTGAACTGGGGTAATCGTTAAGCAGGGAATGTTAAGGAAAAGCAATGTCAAAAGAAAATAGGATACTTCTTCAAGCCAGTGTTGGCCTGCCCCATTACACGATAAATCTTGATCAGTACTGCATACAGATCAGCTTTTTCTTCCAATGAGGATGCTGTATGGTTTCCATGCTGCATGATAGAGCGAGCGTTGTCAGCATGGTACTCAGCTTGTGCATAATACCCTACAGAGATGAGATTTGAAAAAATAAATCATTACAATGAGAGTATCAGTAGCTATATTTAAATCTGGGCATGAAAGTGGTTAGAGATCTTGCTTTCTGAGGCAAAGTTACAGAGTTTGAATCAGGTAATGTCATGCTCCAGTATCATTATTTTTCTTTCTGCTCCTATTGAGTCACCACTGCAGATAGACCCTTTGAAGAAAGCCTAAACCAAGCATTCAATCATGCTCCAGTATACCCAGCTATAACTGGGTACTTGACCGTGCTTGTGAATTAGGCAAGGCAAAGGAAACAAAGAAGTGAACCTGTCACCTCCCCTCATAAAGCTGAGATCTAGTATACTGAAGTCTTACTTACTTACTTAGTGGTTCCCCTTCTACCGTGAGGTGTAGAGGTTTGGAAGAGAGAGAGCCATACTATCCTATCGGCTGACTTCCTCTTGGCCTGGTTCCATTCTAGTCCTCGGTCCTTCAAAGATTGCCTAATGTTGTCCTCCCAGCGGACTCTGGGTCATCCTGGGGGTCTGGATCCCTGGCTCTTTGTTTCCCATGCTTGTCATGGTAGCCAATCTTCTCCCATTCTGCAGACATGGCCAAACCATCTTAGTTGGCACTGTTCTACTTGGGTCTGCAGGGGGTGGGATTTTAGGCCTTGACGTATCGTCTGGTTGCGGACCATGTCTCTTCTTGTTACTTCAACCACCTTCCTCAGATACCTCATTTCTGAGGTTTGGATCTGGCTTTTGTGGGTTGTAGTCATTGCCCATGACTCGCATCCTATGTCGAGACTGGGACATAGGTGGAGCGGTATACAGCCATCTTGGTTTTCTTACCAACCTCTCTCTTGCTGAGGAATCCTCGATTTATGGCCTGAAAAAGTCTCCCAGCTGCTGCTTTTCGAGTGGCCAACTCTTCTTTGATGCCTCCCTTTCGGTCTATAATAGCTCCGAGATATTTAAAGTTGTCGACCTGCTCCAGGACCTGTTCTCCCAGCGTAATCTGATGTCTTCTTTCTTCTCGTGATATCACCATGGATTTTGTTTTAGAGCTGCTTATGACCATCCCTCTCTTCTCCAGCTCTTTTTTCCAGACTTGCAGGTTGGATTGGAGATGTGCCTCTAATTTAGCAATCAGGGCAACATCATCAGCAAATACCAGCTCTGAAATAAATACCTGTCTCATCTTCCAGTACCCCACTGAATACTTTCTTGTTCTCTCCTTACATGCCTTGATAACATCATCCATGAGGAGTATGAAAAGATAAGGTGACAGGATATCACCTTGTCTTACATCAGTGGTGGTCCTGAACTCTTCTGACTTATGGTTTGCTGTCCTCACATAATTTCTGCAAGACTTGTAGAAGCTCTGTATAGCATGAATCAGAGGTGCTGGAATGTTCTTCCTTGCCAAACAGTCCCAAAGTTTGCTCCAGGGGACCCTGTCAAACGCCTTTTCCAGATCTATGAAACAAAGATGGATCTCACTCTTATACTCAAGGGCCTTTTCACTCAGCTGTCTGAGTGTGAAGATTAGGTCTTGAGTACTTCAGTTTGCTCGGAATCCGCACTGGATCTCATCCAATTGTGGCTCAGCTAGGCGTCGGAGTCTCTGCTCTAGGATTCTAGAGTAGATTTTACCAGGGACACTGAGAAGGGATATGCCTCTGTGGTTTCCACATTGTCGATTGTCACCTTTTTTGAAAATTGGTGTTTTGATGGCAATCTCCCAATCCTTTGGTATGGTCTTGTTGCACCACGCTGCCTGTAGGACCCTTAAGAGTAATAGGTCACCTGATGCTCCCATGTACTTAACCATTTCTGGTGTTATACCATCATGCCCTGCTGCTTTGCCCATCTTGATTTTCTCCAGTGCTGCCTTCAGTTCTTCCATCTTTATGTCATCTTCATCACCATTGGTTTCCTCTTCTGTGCTAGTGGTTATCATTTCTGATGCTTCACCTTGCTCACCATCAAGGAGTTCTGAGAAATATTCTTTCCATCTTTCCATTACTTCCTTTGGAGCAGTAAGCAATTTGCCTTGCTTGTCCTTTATAAATTTGAGAGGGCATTGTTTTTCCTTCCTCATGTTCTTTAGGGTCTTATAGAACAATTTCTGGTTTTCTTGCGCATCTTTTTCTAGCTTTTCTCCAACTTCTTCCAGGACTTCTGTTTTGCTGCTAGCACCTTGTTCTTTGCTTCTGTTCTAAGTATCACATATTCTCTATATTTCTCTATTTGTCCTGCTGTGTTTTTAGCTCCTAAGTATTGTTTCCATGCCATTTTCTTCTCTCTTATTTTCTCTTTGACTTCCTCTGTCCACCAAGGTGTCCTCTTTCTCTTGTTCCCAAGTCGGACTTCACCACATGCTTCTGCAGCAGCTGTCTTTATGATGTCCTTGAATTTAAGCCAGAGGGTCTCCAAGTCATCAGGTTGTTCTTCTGTGTTTCTCACCGCTGTCGCGATAAGCCCCTGATATCTGGTCTTAATTTCTGCCTCTCTCAACTTGTAGGTCTTAATGCTCATTTCTCCCGTTTGTTTACTTGGTTTCTTGCGTGATGTTGGGCAGTTCCTAGGCTGAGCAACTCTTTCAGTTGTTCTTTTGATTGTAAGCAGGTAGTGATCACTTCCAATCTCTGGCCCCCTCCAGACTCTAGCATCCCGGACATATTTGAATGAGCTCCTCCTAACAATGGCATAGTCGATCACTGACTTCTCATTCTTTGTTGGTTCACATCTAGTGTATGCATGTATGCACTTATGGGGGAACTTTGTGTTTGTAATGATCAGATTCTGCTCACTGCAGAATCTAAGGAGTCGCTTTCCATTGTCATTGAGAGTATCTTCTCCATATCTTCCGATAACTCCACCCCATCTAGCATGGTCATTTCCAACTCTGGCATTGAAATCTCCGAGCATGATAACTTCATCTAGGCAGTCATCCACTGTCCTTTGAAGCAGCTCGAAGAATTCCTCCTTGACCTCTGCTCTCTCATCCTCATTTGGCCCATACACTACTGACCAGGCTGACTATGATTTCTCCTTCTTTTAGTTTTACAACCATAATGCGCTCAGAGACAAAGTTACATCCCTTGATACTATCTTTCTGGTTTTTGGCCACAATGCAACCCACGCCCCCTTTAGCTCTTTCAGATGTGGGTACACCACTGCAGAGCAGCGTATTGCCATCAAGATCCATGACTCCTTGTCCCTTTTTCTTTGTTTTCGTTATAGCCAGGATTTCTAATTTTGCTTTCCTCATCTCTTCCACCAGCTCCTCTTCTTTCCCATTTATACTTCTTGTGTTCCATGTTCCATAAGTCGTAGTCCATAGTCCGTTCCAGTTCATCGCCTTTAGAATCAGTCCGGTTTTCTCTCTTGTAGTTTGTGTAATCATGTTTTAAAGCAAACAAGTGATTGGCCTGTTGTGCCTTTGCATGGTGGAGGGGCTGCCTCTTTACGGCCTCCATGCAGGCTGCCCTCCTCCTTTTTCAGCCGTGCTTGGGACCGGCCTAGGTGGAGTTGTATACTGAAGTCTCTAACACTTAACTCCCCTGAGGCAGTATCTGCTATGGGACTATCTTTACCTTCCATGAAAGTGACAGTCAAAAAGAATTCGCTATGCTCATCAGATGCTATTTAGCAACTGTCATTGCTTTATTCCATGTTCACTGAATTCAATGCGTTCCCAAGACTGACTCAAAAACAGAAAACGATTGTTTACTGAACTACTGTGATATTTTTTAAGACAACTTTTTAAAAGATCTTGCTAGCAGCATTAACTTTAATCATCATTATAGCAGTCTTAACATTAAACATTTTGCTAGCAACTTAACATTAAACATTTTGCAAGCAACTTAACATTAAACATTTTGCTAGCAGTCTTGTATGAATTAAAATTTGTGACACAAGTGGTAGAAGTACATCTAGGGCATCAAGATCTGAGTATGCTACATGCAGTCCTGTACTATGTTGGTTCACACTATGTGAATGTCCCAGATACTGACATTTCCAGGAGTGCTGTTTGGGATATGCTCTGAGCTTCGATTAAATGTTCCTAAGACTTCAATAGCCTCTAACCATGAAAATTTATTGTGTCTAACATTCCTGCACTGATCACACCATTTAACAACAAACTGTGACGGTCAAACAGTCATCTTTCTCAGGCCGTAATTCGGTGATTCTTCAGTAAAAGAGAAATTGGCAAGAAGATGAAGATGGCTGTATACCGCTCCACTTATATTCCAGTCTTGACTTATGGATGCAAGTCATGGGCAATGATTTATTTATAAAAGCCAGCTTCAAACCTCAGAAATGAGGTATCTGAGGAAGGAAGTTGAAGTAACAAGAGGCATGGTCTGCAACTAGACGATGTGTCATAGTCTCAAAACCAAGCCCCTGCAGATCCTAGTAGAATAGTCCCAATTACAATGGTTTGGCCATGTCTGCAGAATGAGAAAATATTGGCTACGATGACAAATATGGGAAACTAAGAGCCAGGGATCCAGACCTCTAGGACGACCAAGAGCTCCCTGGGAGGACAACATTAGACAATCTCTGAAGGACCAAGGACTGGACTGGAACCAGACCAGGAGGAAGATAACCAATAGGATACTATGGTGCTCTCTCTGGCAAACCTCTACACCCCAGAGTAGAAGAGGAATGACTAAGTAAGTAAGGAAGTCATTTTACACATTCTAAAAAATAGACTGGATTAAACGGGTGAATTTTGGGGTTTATTATTGACAAACTAATAACAACGCTCTCACCACTGTTTTGGCACCAGTGTCAAAACTGACCAATGGTTTGACCATTGTTCTGGAGTCAAAGAGTTAAACAATGTTCATAAACTGTAACTGCCATCAATGGTACCTATACCTTGTAGCGGTATGGCAGCTTGCGTACCCTGACAATCCCCAGAGCTATGCCAGTGGGAGTTTTACTCCTGGTAGGTTCAACCAAGCTGGACTGGTCTGTGTGGGTAGGGGTCAGACAAAAGCAGGTACCCTGGTCCTCCAGGTTGGGGGTTTTAGCATAGGGCTGACACCCCTGTCTATGTAAAAAAATAATGAAGTTATGGAAACAACATCAAATGAACAAACTTTGCTGCGGGATGGACATTCGGAGTCTGTGGCTCGTATGACTGTCAGTGGTGAAAGCCGAAAGGAAGCCACTGACATGAAAACGGATGTCCTGACCGCAAAACAGGATACAAGAATAGGATTTTGGAATGTCAGGACAATGTACGAGACAGGTAAACTAAGACAGGTCACGGCAGAAATGAGAAACTATAGGTTACACATCCTGGGGATAAGTGAGAGCAGATGGACAGGGGCAGGAAAAGTTAAAACAGCAACAGGAGAAACAGTACTTTACTCTGGAAGAGAGGATGGACAGCACAGTGAAGGCGTAGCCATTATTCTACAGAAAGGGATAGAAAGGACATTACTGGAATGGAAACCCATCAACAACAGACTGATACGATTGAGATTGAGAGGGAGATTCACCAACACTACAATAATACAATGCTACGCACCAACGAATGATAGTGATGAGGAGGTCAAGGATGAATTCTATCAACAACTGCAGAAAGAAATGGAAGACACACCTAGATATGATCTTGTTATAGTAATGGGAGACCTCAATGCGAAAGTTGGTACACACAATACATATAATGAAAGAACAATGGGGAAATGCGGCAGCGGAACAGCAAACGAAAATGGGGATAAGCTAATAAGTTTCTGTAGCATTAACAACCTGGTCATTGGAGGAACACTTTTCCCACATAAGGAAATTCACAAGTTAACATGGGAATCACCAAATGGTCGGGACAGAAACCAGATAGACCACATCATGGTTAACGGCAGATGGAGACATGCATTACAAGATGTGAAGGTAAGAAGAGGTGCAGATGTGGGAAGTGATCACCATTTAGTAGTAGCAAAACTGAAAGTGAAACTAAGAAGGGCTGGACCAACTGTAACTACACAGAAAAGGTTTGACATCAGCAAATTGAAGGACCCCCTTACCAGAAAAGCTTTTGCGGCCGACATTAAGAAACAATATCAATTTGCCAAAAGCCAGGAAAAGACATTGACTGATGATATAGACCAGAATTTCAACACCATTTCAACAATATATAAGGAAAGTAGCAAATCATGCTTAGGATTCCAGGAAAGGAAGAAGCAAGACTGGATAACACCAGAAACACTAAACACCATAAAGATGAGAAAGGAAATGAAAAGAAAGAAAACAGAAGCGAAGTCCCCCAGGTTAAAGCAACTATATAGCGAACAGTACAGCCAGCTGGACAGGGAAGTTAAACGCCAAACCCGAGCCAACAAAAGGAATTTCCTAGACGATCTTGCAAAACAGGCAGAAGAGGCAGCACTGAGAAATGAACAAAGCACAGTATACAAAATAACTAAATTCATCAGCAGAAAACAAGGTGCAAACAATATTACATTAGTAAGAGATAAGCAAGGAAATCTCATCAAGACAGCAGAGGGACAGGAAACAAGATGGGCAGAGCACTTCAGAGAAACGCTGAACAAGGAAATACCAGAGACACAATTGAATGTTCCTGAGGCTGAAAACGATCTAGATGTAAATACAGACATTCCATGAAAAGAAGAAATCATCACAGCAATCAAAGGGTTAAAGAACGGTAAAGCTCCGGGCCATGATAACTTAAATGCAGAGCTATTTAAGACAGACCCTGAGCTAGCAGCAGAACTATTAGAACCTCTATTTGCACAAGTGTGGAAAATGGGGACAACACCATCAGAGTGGAAGAAAGGAATAATTGTCAAATTGCCCAAGAAGGGAGATCTTGCAGACTGCAATAATTGGAGAGGAATCACTCTTCTCTCAGTTCCCAGCAAAATACTAGGCAGGATAATTATACAGAGAATTTCAAAGGCAGTAGACTACAAACTGAGGAAAGAACAAGCAGGATTTAGAAAGAACAGAAGATGTGTAGACCATATATTCACTCTCAGGAACATTATAGAGCAGTGCTCAGAATGGCAAAGACAGCTTTACATAAATTTTGTTGATTTTGAAAAGGCTTTTGACAGCATACATAGGGACAGTTTATGGAAAATACTGAGGGCTTATGGAATTCCAAGCTGCATAGTGTCAATCATAAAAAGCCTCTATGCCAACTTTACGTGTAGTGTTGGGCAGAGCAACCTAACCTTCGAGGTGAAGACAGGAGTACGACAGGGATGCCCCTTATCAACCACTCTATTTTTAACAGTCATAGACTGGGTGATGCGCCAGACAACAGAGGGCAGTCCAAGAGGAATAAGATGGACTACATTTTCTACATTGGAAGATCTGGAATATGCAGATGACATTGCACTGCTGGCACATTCACATCAACACATCCAGGAAAAAAACGGATAGACTTAATAAAATTAGCCAGCAGGTGGGCTTGAACATCAATTTAAAGAAGTCTGAGGTCATGACGCTCAATGTGAGCAACCCTGAGCCCATATCAGTAAGGAATCAGCAACTGGTACAGACAGATACCTTCACATACCTAGGAAGCATAGTAACACCAGACGGTGGGGCAGGCAAAGACATCAACATCAGAATGAATAAGGCAAGAACAGCCTTCTTTAGCCTAAATAACATCTGGAAGTCCTCCCAGTACAGCACAAGCACAAAATTAAGATTATACCAGAGTTGCGTGCTTTCTGTGCTTCTCTATGGTGCGGAATGCTGGAGAGTCACAGAGAAGGAAATGTCAAAATTGTCCTCTTTTCACACAACATGCCTAAGAAAAATTCACCGCATCTTTTGGCCGAATACCATCACCAACCAAGATCTGCTTACTCGTAGCAAGCAAGAGGACATGCACACCATCATAGCTGGCAGACGCTGGAGCTGGGTAGGTCATGTCCTCAGAAGAGACCCTGATGCCATCACAAGAACAGCTATGTTTTGGACCCCTGAAGGAAAGCGAAAGAGAGGCCGACCAAAAACAACCTGGCGGAGGACTGTGGAGGCTGAGATGCAAAGAATGAACCAGAGTTGGGGCACTGTACGAAGGATGGCCACCGACCGTGCAAAGTGGAATCAATTTGTTGTTGCCCTACAAGAAGCCACTAGGCGTGATGGCCACTGACTGCTTTGACGGTCGGTGGTTAAGGATCGAAGAAGAAGATAAACTGTAAATACCAGTTAGATATCAGCATCCTTTAGCTTACTGTGCAGTATAGACCTTAAACAAAAACATTTACTTATACATTATTAATATAATACAGTAAAGTCAGACTTATGACAAAGAAAGAATGGGTTCAATTATGAATAAATTATAATTTAAAAGAACCATAATTTGGCTGGGAATTTCTACAATAGACGCTTATAAACTTGGTGGATGCTGTATTAAAGACCTCTTTGTACAAACCTTTCAAGTTAAGGTAGGCTTCTCCAAGATTTATGACACTCTGAGCATGTTTCCAGCGAGAGTCTCCAAAAACAATTCTTGCATAAGCCACACATTTGATGTATTCTTCTATTGCTTTGTCTGCCTATTGTAGAAAATTACAGTTGTTAAGACGTATACGCAGCCTCAGTATGTAAAATAAATTGCTGCAGGAACCACCACTGCAAGAGCATTTTTTTTTAACGTACGCCCGCTATTACTCAAGGTGAAATCTCCAGTTAATATGTCTAACCTGAGACTGATTTTATGCGAGTATCTGTTTTTTTCCCTGTACGCTGACAGGTGTCCTCTCACCATTCAGGCAGATACTCGCCGTCTTCGGAGGTACCCATTAGAGCTGGGTCGGCTCAGGAGCCGTTCAGGTTATTCCAGTCCCTGGTCGACGACACTTCTTCAAATGACTTCGCCAGGGCTCGAATTATTCCAGTCCATGTCCCGGTCGACAAGACTTCTTCAAATGTTCTCACCCGGTCTTGAACCTGGGATCTCCCAATCGCCAGCGCAGTGTGGTAACCACTACACTTGTGCGGCTCCCCAAGAGCATATGACTGCTTTGGTACAGATGCTCGGTAAAGAGATCAGCAGCAGTGATGGCTCCATGCTCCGTAAGGCATGAAATGCAACAAGATGATAATGACATTTATGGAAAAAAAAAAATTTTATGTATGTATTTTTCAATTACTTGAGACTAATTTCTTTTTTAAATATTTCTAGAAAATATAAAATGATATATCAGTCTACATAAATCCCCACTGAAATTAAATTACTTTTTGTCTACATAAATCACCATTGAAAGTAAGCTTCTTATAAAATTTTCAAATCATCACAATCAAACATAAAATGAGAAATTTGTCTACATAAATCACCCCTAAAGAGTAAATACATTTTACATAAAATGCAAATCCCCACACGGGAAAGTCTCAGTGCATGTTTCTGAATAACCGCATTTCACATTGACTTATTCAGCATGGTCCACAAATACAGCAAATTCAAACTTCAACATTCAGTCACAATCATCACCAGTCTCTGTCAAGCCATGAGGTGCATAAGATTTCCAAAATATGTCTCAATGTCTTCCATGTTGTTTCACTTTTGTTCCATACATCTGCATGAATGGTTTGTTTCCATACTCGTATATCTATCATGTACGCCTTGTCCCTGTGGAGTTCTTTCCATATTCAGTCAAGTTATACTGCTAACAATATGTTATCCAGGTAAGAGTAACTCATCAAGATTCCATAAGAAGATAAATAAATATTACACACATAAAGGTAGGTGTCAGGCACTCATGAGAAATAAAGAAATAGAAAACTAGACAACAGAAAAACAATACAAGTGATAGGCTCGCCATACAATCGAACCCAAGACCTTCTGAACAGCAACACTGCCTAGCTACTGAAGCGAATCACACTATCCTTCCTGCCAACTAGGCCCCACAAAAATAGTGCTTCAGGGACAGGGGTCATTAGTGCGATTTTCCACAATCAACACCAGATGTGTACCTATTATTTGTTCCATAAGAAGAGAACAGTTCTGAGGATTCTTGTTTAATAATCGCAAACTAACAAATACCAGCTTCAGAGAAAATCCAGTTTACACTTATTCTACCAACCCGGTGTAGTTCTCTGGGATCTCTGAGCAGATGAAGGAAAAATATGACTACTGCTCCCTCAGGTGCGTCATACAAAGTGACTAATAAAAAACCTTATCATGTCAAACAAACTGCAACAGAAACCACCCCTGTAAAAGCATATGAATGATTTGGTGCAGGCTTCCTGCAGGTGACCAACTGTAATGGTGGCTAAATGCTCCAAAGGGAAGAAAATGGGGAAATTAACTAATGATGAATGATGAGTTCTTCTTCAAACACTCTCAGACGTTTACTTGAATATTTTCAAAGAAAGCAGTGATCAGCTTGAGGCTATGTGCATCTCCATAGAGCTTTTCCAGTAATGGTAGTGATGATGGCCATAAGTACTTTCTCTGTTCCTCATATGTTCGGCATTTTTGAAGCAACTGTTCAGCAGTAATTTTATCAGTGCCACATTTGCACTAGTTCTACCTGCATGGAGGCATATCTGGAGTCATCCTTATTTGACCACCAGCTATGCACAATGCCACAGTATATGTACGTGAAAGTGAACCTATGTCTGTGAGGCTAATTACATCCTCATTGACTCTTGAAATCATCCACACACTTCCAGGGATTTCCTTTGTGGTGAAACTTGTTGAGAACCCAGCATTGCCCACTAAGCTTGGAGAAGTCACTTGAGCCCCAGGCATAATTCTCTGGCTTTGACTTGGTTGACTGCATGCAGAAGAATCTCACTATGGACTCAGTGATAGGCAGGGGAAGCTGTGGCAGTGGCTCTGTGCAGGACATAACAATTCCTTGGGAAAGCCCAGAACCAGAGTACAGTATTTTAGCTGTGCATAGTTGGAGAGCCTCCCTTAGATGGCGGGGAATGCACAGTATGCCATGCACTTCTTACACCTAGCTTGGTACCAGATACGACGATCCTTTAAATGCAAGCCAAGCTGGAGAAACTGGAGCTCATGACTTCAACTCAACACGCTTCGGAATGGCAGAAAAGCCACAGGAAAAGCCTAGATCTACAGTGTAGATAATACCAAGGAGTCTTCACCTTGGTATTGGCTGCTAAAGAGTGAGAAGCTCAGTAGCCCTAGTTAAACAACAACAATACTAGTTCTACCAAAGTAGAATAATTGGAAATAGAATCTGGAGAAAGGTGTGAATCCAATAGTTTACATGTAACAGGGCAAGCCACTGATAAAATAAACAATTTCTACTGTGATCCACTAACTGATTATGAAAAATTATAATTTGAAAAATATTCAACAGGCATTGAAAAATATAAATATCATTATTTGCTGTTAATTTTATGAAGAATTTTTCACATCCTGAACATCTGTCAAATTTTATAATTTTAAACAATGTTTATGGTGATAATAGGTGCTGAGGACATGTGCTCTGCGGGGAAATGTGTAGGGTGTTTGAACTATTATGCTATGTCAGTACAGGTTGTGCTTAGAGTATGTTTCTAGTGTATTTGTGTGAAGTCCGCCTGTATTTGAATTATTGTGAGGATGTAGTTGAATAAGGATGATATCTTGAAAAAGTGAGTAAATGTCAGGATCATGTGGGGTATGAGTGGTGAGTTGTTATGTGGAAATAGAAGTTGAGCGAGAGATGTCCACTGAATCCAGTTGTGTGGTAGGGTTTGATAGCTGTAGTTGTGTGACATCACAGTTTTGATTAATTTTTTGATTAATTTATTTCATGATCTATTTTGTCAGAAAAGAAGTTGTGAAGTATCTGCAAATTTCAGTGTTCTATCAGTGATCTTTTGTTGAGTATTATGCGAGGTGTTTTCCACATAATTTCATAAACTTTTGTAACCTTTGTGGTAGTGACAGAGTTTATTAATGTTATGGGTAGCACTGAATTAGCACACTGGGGTCTACATATTCTATTAAAAATTAATGTGTACCATATTATCCATTTGCTGTTATGATGTGTTGTGTAATATGAATACATTAAAGTACGAACCACACATTGTAATATAATGCGAATCTTGACATGTACGATATTCTGTAAATAAACATGGCTACGAACTGAACATGCTTTTACTGAGTCCCCTCTGAAACATGTGTGTGCTTGTGTAGATGACGAGGTAATGCTTATATACATACATCATAACATTACATGGTGGCAGCGGTCGATACCGGACTGACGCAAAACAGCTACACGATAACACGTGAGTACAGTTTATTCGGCTAATTTTCGTCATCGAGGTCAACAATGGCAGCTAAACATTACCGCAGCGCACCGCAAATGAGATTTGCCGGTCAAGATGATAAGAGTGAAGCTTTCTTGTTATGGCGCCAACGCATAGATCTATATTCCAAGACCACTGGTCTGGAAGGACAAACCCTAACTCCATATATCCTAGAAGCATTGGACGATGAAGGTTTGAAAATTTACAACAGTTTTGCTACCGCCATGCCTGTTGAGTCAGCGACCGACCCCGTAGCCATATTGGACGAATTTGAAAAACGTCTGATAATAAAGCACACGAACTTTAGAGCGGCAAGATTAGAACTTCACCACCTGCGACAGAAACCTGATGAAAGTTTAGATGATTTTTTCACTCGCATCAAGGAGAAAACAAGTGTATGTAAATTTAACAAAGAAGAAGAAAAAGAGCGAATTATCGAACAGATCCTTCTCAGCACACCAATGCCAGAGTTCCAGAAATGGATACTGAGCCAGAGTGATACACTAAATTTACAACAACTTCTGGATGAAGGCAGGAAACACGAGGCACAAGCACTAAACATTAAACAAATTCAGCAAGGTACAGTAACAGCCCAGGTGGATGCAGTAAAAAAGCTATAAACCCAAACAAAACAAAGCAACTGGTTCGAAGCAACAAGAAAAACACAACACAAGCAGAGGTGCTATGTGTAAATGTTGTGGCCTAAACCACATACAAAACCACTGTCCAGCTAAAGACTCTACATGTCATTACTGCAGAAAGAGGGGCCACTGGATAAAATTATGTTTCAAGAGGAAACAAGACAGTGCTCAACACAACTTTCACAGCAGAGAGTCATCAAAACAAACACACTTTATGATGACTGAGGACCTTGACTCCAGTGAAGAAAGTGATCCTTCCACATTTGATACTGTGAAGATACTAACTTTCAGTAATGAACCAAAGAGAACGCAGGCTTTCTGCAAAGTACAATTCCGAATACCAGGAATTAAAAGGCACAAAGAAAGATATATTCGGTTCAAGATAGACACAGGTGCCCAAGGTAACACTCTACCCTTAAGAATATTCAGACAGATCATGCCTGACAAGGTGGATAAGCAAGGATTTCCCACAAGGGATGTAAAAAGTAGGAGTGGCAGGACAAAGCTAAGAGCTTACAATGGAACAAGTATAGACTGTTTCGGAGCAGTAACACTTGAATGTTTATACAGAGACTCTGAATGGACATCGTCAACATTTTACTTGGTAGATGTTGAAGGACCTGCAATTTTGGGTTTACCAATGTGCGAAAAGCTGAGTGTGGTAACTATTAACAACATTAAAGCTGACAAAAAAGAACATCTTACTCTACACGTCACTGGAGTAGATGACCTTAAACAGCGATTCCCAGAACAGTTCGACAGAATAGGCAAACTTCCAGGAAAGGCAAGATTCTTTTTAAAAGACAACGCTGAGCCAAAGATAGACCCACCTAGAAAGTATCCTATACATGTTAAACAGAAACTTGCCACAGAACTAGAAAAGATGGTGCAGAATGATGTTATTAGAAAGGTTGAAGAGCATTCTGATTGGTGTAGTAGTATCACAACCGTTCTGAAGCAGGATGGTTCTCTTCGGGTTTGCCTTGACCCAAAACACTTAAACAACAGTCTAAAGCGCTGTCCACACAAAATGCATACAGTGGAAGAGATAACTCACAGATTCCACAATGCCAAATATTTTTCTAAACTAGATGCTGTACACGGATACTGGAGTGTTGAGATAGCAGAGGAAAGTCAACTCCTTACAACTTTTCGAACACCATTCGGCAGATATTGTTTCAAGAGACTCCCATTTGGTTTGAATGTATCACAAGACATCTTCCAACAGAAGATTGACAACATTGTTGAGCAATGTTCTGGTACAGTGGCTATTGCGGATGACATTGTAGTCTGCGGCAGGTCAGAACAAGAACACGACCGTAACTTGATTAACTTGATGCATGTAGCACAGGCCAATGGGCTAACATTCAACAGCAAAAAGTGTACAATTAAGGCAACGGAGATACAATTTTTTGGATTGCTGTACACCCAGAATGGTGTAAAACCAGACCCTAAAAAGGTTGAAGATATTCATGACATGCCAACACCAGCTACAAAGAAGGAACTGCAACAATTCTTAGGTGCTGTCAATTTCCTAGCACAATTCATACCAAATTTGTCAGCTGCTGCAGAACCTTTGCGATCTCTACTACAGAATGAAACTCCGTATGAATGGTCAGAAGACTACCAACACATATTCAACCACTTGAAGACCCTCATATCATCTGATGCATGCTTGAAATACTATGACATGCAAGCACCCACTTTTCTCATGGTTGATTCCAGTCTGAAAGGCCTAGGAGCAGCACTTTTGCAACCAGACAAAAATCCTGAAGGACACTATGCCAAAGAACTTCGTCCTGTAGCTTACGCAAGCAAATCATTAAGTTCTGGCGAAAAGAAACTTGCAAACATTGAAAGAGAAATGCTAGCTGTACGTTTTGGAATCAAACGCTTCCACACATTTCTTTTCAACCGCCCATTTACAATTCTCTCAGATCACAAGCCACTTGAGATGATTCATAAAAAACCAATAGCTTCAGCACCACCACGACTACAAGCTCTGTTATTGGAAACACAAGGTTATGATTTTAATATTCAGTATATCCCAGGAGAGGATATAGGTCTTGCAGATGCTCTCAGCAGACTACCAAACCCCAACAAGACAGCAGATCTTACCCCAAACATCAAAGTTGATTTTGTCAAGTTTAGCGATAATCGGCTTGAACACATCAGAGAAGACACAATGAGAGATCCTATCCTTAACTCTCTCAAAGAACTGATATACCATGGATGGCCAAGCTCTATCAGGGAAGTTCCAACACACATCCGTCCATACTACTCGATGAGGGACGAGTTAAGCATCGAAGATGGTCTGATCCTTAAAGGAGATCGCATTGTTGTACCAGAAACACAACGCGATATCATCCTTAAACAGCTCCATAATAGTCACCTTGGTATTGTGAAGACACAACTGAGAGCAAAGAAAGATGTTTACTGGCCACAGATAAACAAGGACATAGAAACACTATGTAAAAACTGTTCAATTTGCCAAGAACATGCAAATAGGCAGTGCAGAGAACCTCTCATACCATCAGACATACCATTGAGCCCTTGGAGCATTATAGGAACTGATATTTTCTCAATCGACAATAATGACTATCTTATTATTGCTGATTACTACAGCAAATTTCCCATCATTGAGAAACTTCCACAACCCTCACCATCAGCTGTTATTGCAGACATTACAAAGAAGTATTGCAGCATGTTTGGCATCCCAGATGAAATTAGATCAGACAACGGTCCACATTTCTCAGGTCAAGCATACAGAAACTTCACTAAGGACTGGAAGATCAAACACACAACATCATCACCTAGATACCCTAAATCTAATGGTTTCATTGAGAGACAGATACAAACTATCAAGTCAATCATGAAGAAAACAAGAACAGAGGATGTACACCTAGCACTCTTGAGATGGAGAACAACACCGGTAGACAGTAAGATCGACAGTCCAGCAGAACTTATGTTTGATAGAAGAATTAAAGACCTCCTACCATCTAAGGTCCACTTCCGTCCACAACATAGAGACAGCACATATGATCAACTTCAGCATCGTCAGCAAGTTCAGAAATCCAACTATGACAAATGTGCTAAAGACTTACCACCATTATATCCTGGTCAGCATGTGACTACCTACAACCACAACAATGACACATGGTCAAAAGCAACAATCATTTCCAGAAACCCTGAACCCAGGAGCTATACTTTAAGACCAGACAGCAGCAGCAACCTCCTGAGGCGAAACAGAGTGGACATAAGAGAAATCCCACAGAATACAACAGAACAGAGAATTCCCATGCTTTCAACAGACAATGCAGTAACTCCAGACTTTGGTGCCCCACAAAACCAACAAGCGCCAAGGCCGAAATCACAACCAACTCAAGCTAAACCAGGGACTTCCGCAGAACCACCAGCACTTTACACCACTCGTTCTGGCCGTACAGTGACACCTCCCAGCCGATACAGACAGTGACATATATACTCACACTGAGCATTACACATACTTATCCTTTCTCACATGAAACATTTCGTTGGAAATGTTTGCACACATTTTTTTTTCAAAAAAGGGGGGATGTAATATGAATACATTAAAGTACGAACCACACATTGTAATATAATGCGAATCTTGACATGTACGATATTCTGTAAATAAACATGGCTATAAACTGAACATGCTTTTACTGAGTGCCTTCTGAAACATGTGTGTGCTTGTGTAGATGACGAGGTAATGCTTATATACATAAATCATAACATTACAAGGCCGACCAAAAACAACTTGGCGGAGGACTGTGGAGGCTGAGATGCAAAGAATGAACCAGAGTTGGGGCACTGTACGAAGGATGGCCGCCGACCGAGAAAAGTGGAATCAATTTGTTGTTGCCCTACAAGACGCCACCAGGCGTAATGGCCACTGACTGCTTTGACGGTCGGCGGCTAAGGATCAAAGAAGAAGACATACTTATATTCCAGAGGATGTTCAGTCTTAATTGCTTGGATACCTTCACATGTTGGCAAAGAGGGAAATGAAAAGGCAGATAAAGAAGCCAAGAAAGGTAGATCTGATAAAAATCTAATAAATGTAGGGATGAGTAAATCAGAGATTAAGAGCTTAATTAAAGATTTAATAACAGATGAATGGAAAGCAGAGTGGGATAAAAATCTGAAAGGAAGACATGCATATAAGATGTTCAAGGTTCCAACAAGAAAATGTCAGATATCTAGGGAATTTAAAATTCCCAGTAATAAGAAACTTCTCAGACTACAGCTGGGAAAAGGCTGTTTCAGAATAGAAGAACCGTTTTGTGCATGATGTCTTCAAGACAATAATATAGAACATTTCTTGTTAAAATGTAAGAGGTATGAACAAATGAGAATACCAATATTAGACTATTTGCAGGCATCAAACTTACCTATAAATATAGAAGAGGTGTTAAGAATAGACAGACCTAGGGAACTGCATAATATAGTCAAACAATATTTAACACGAACAAAGGTTAATATATAGTGGTTGGGAATGTGAAGCTGTTCTTACAACGCATCTGACTTTTAACAGACGAAAGTCAATTAAATATATGTTCTTCTTCTTTGATCCTTAGCCGCCGACCGTCAAAGCAGTCAGTGGCCATCACGCCTAGTGGCGTCTTGTAGGGCAACAACAAATTGATTCCACTTTGCTCGGTCGGTGGCCATCCTTCGTACAGTACCCCAACTCTGGTTCATTCTTTGCATCTCAGCCTCCACAGTCCTCCGCCAGGTTGTTTTTGGTCGGAAATATCTGTTAAGGTCAGTTATATAACTGGAACCACAAGGCCGTTACACTCCTCCACTTTAATATTATTCTTGTTCAGAGTTTCTTCTTGATTTTGTTCGTTTTTTTAGCATAATTGATAATTGTGATTTTCCCTATTTACAATGATTTAACAAATGTGATGCCACTTTCTCATATCGGCAGTTCATATTATTTGGAATTGAAAACAATATATATCCTAATTATAACCCATCAGAGGTTGGACGGGATATTTTTCTTCATTAATTAAAAAAAAAAAAAATATATATATATATATATATATATATATATATATATATATATATATATATATATATATATATATATATATATATATATATATATATATATATATATATATATATATATATATATATATATATATATGGAATAATTCCCCAATGAAAGCAAGAAAAGCGATTCCCTAATGCCACATTGAGCCAGTATTCTTTTATAACAGTTACGCATGACAGTGAGTATACGAATGCGCAGCTATTTTGTAAGCCATCTAGATTTTTTTTTTTAAGATTGATGATAAAATCCCAATGGATATCTAAGAAATGAAATGATGAGGTCGCGTAAAGGAGGTTTGGAAAAAGACACAAATCATTGCAAAGATGGCTGGCTTCCTAGCTCGGTGGTCCATGGTTCGATCCCCAGTTGAGGTGGGATTTTTTTTAGACCGCAAACGGCTCCGGGGTCTACCCTGCCTCAAAAATTGGGTACCAGAGCAATTCTGGGAAGGTTAAGGCAGCCGGCGTGATGCTCACCACATCACCCCTAGTGTGCCGATGGTCAAGAAAATATGGGCCTAATACCATATTCCCAATGGGCGTGTAATGGGATACCCTCCCCATTGCATAGATAAATAGCAGGGTGACAAGCTCATTTAAAAAAAAAAAAACTAGCAATCGTAACCGACTCACCAATTCAAGCCTAAGGTAGCTGACCAGACATAGCAGAAGACATATTACAACTTACTCGAAGGTAGCCCCATAGCAGAGTGCGCCTTAATATAACCGTCTAGGTTGAACGGGATGCGCCTCGCCAAAACGAGGCAAAATTTTATTTGTATTGGTGCGGCTTATTACTCAGCAGTACACATCCATTGATCTTTCAGACTAAGTAAGTTATAATAAATAATAATAAATTCTTTAAGCACCAAACACGGCGCATAAGGCAGAAACCAGTGCTCTCCAGGTTGTTCGTTGTGACGCCACTGCTCTTAGCTCTTGCACATTATTTAGGCCCAACGTTCTTCCTTCTCTTATTATTGTTCTTCTGAGTGTTTCTTTTGGTCTTCCTTTTTTCCTCTTACCCTCAGGAACCCAAGTGAGCGCCTGTAGTGGTATTCTGTTGTTTTGCATTCGTAGGACATGACCGATATATGACCATCGTCTTTTCCTTATATAGTCGGAGACATATTTCTGCCTAGAGTCTTCTCTTATTTGTCGATTAGTCTTGAAAATATACGGTATATAACCTTACGACATGTCCACTCTGGAACATTTTATCCAGTTAGGTAAGCAGCAAGAGTTACAGGGCTCAGCTCTTACATAATTTGCCATGGAACAAATCGGTTCAAAAACGACAATTTGTCCTTGGGGAATGAAGTGTTATAGACTTCACTTTACTAGGTCCAGCTTTTTCAATGATCTGGGATGACCATTTATCTTCTTCGCTGCCTTTACCGCTCCATTTTTCGCTTTTCTATGTTTCTTGATTTCTGGGGTTTTGTGTTTGTTTTTAATTTGAAGCACAGTACAGTTTTTAGTAGTCATGCTCATGTGCTCAGTGGGTCCCGTTGATGGGGATTCATTCATGCGCCTTAATATAACCGTCTAGGTTGAACGGGATGCGCCTCGCCAAAATGTTATTTTATTTTTTTTAAATAACCCTTTAGCTCCCCAAGGAACATTGGGTCTTCAACGAATTCATAGCAGTCTTTCTTGTCCTGTCCGATCCGCAAAAGGTATTTCCATTTTTTTCTTTATTCCTAACAACTAATACCCTCAATGTGTGTTCTGTCAGACGAGATCGTCTGCTTCTCACTTCTTGTTCCACAGACACCAACACTCAGAGTGATTTATGACATAAATTTAACGTCTCAGCGTTCTGTTTTTTCGTTCGCTCTCAAATAACAAATTCTATGTCTCTGAAATTTTTCGGTCATGTAAAAAGACATAATATACTGTTCAAAAAAAAGAAACGCATAGCTACTGAAGGCACACACATAGCCAAAATTTTGACATTCAATAACTTTTTAAATTTAATGAGTTAATTGTTCAAATTGCACACAAGAATACCTTAGGGTTCAACCAATCAATTGAGAGTTGTTTTGCATCTGGGTCACGAGAGTTTTTTGGCGTACGGGCTTTCCCGTTAGTATGGTGTGTGGCCTCCTCTTGCATCGATCAGCGACTGGCATCTCCTGGGCATGGATGCGATCAGACGTCTGATGTGGGCCTGTGGGATGGCTGCCCACTCTTCCTGGAGTGCCTGGAACAGATCACGACGATTGGCTGGAGCAACGTCTCGGCGACAAACACGTCTATGCAGCTCATCCCACAGGTGCTCAATCGGACTCATGTCTGGAGACAGGGATGGTCAGGGAAGGGTGAGAATGTTGTTGGCAGTCAGGAACTGCGTGGTCAACCGTGCACAATGGGGTCTGGCGTTGTCCTGTTGAAACACAGACCTTTGGGCAGCTGTGACAGACGAACTTAGCTGACCCTGATTGACCCTGAAGCGTTGGATGATATAGTACGACCCTTTGTAACGACCCCTTCGTATAGCATCAGTGCCCCCGAATATATTGTAACTTTTCGCCAAACGGGATTTTTTTTCCTCACCTGGACTCATTAGCTATGCAACCTTTCCACGAAGATGGTCAACACGTTTGCTGATTAATATGTGGACAGTTTACCTACCGTTCATTCTGGTCATCGCATTGATTTAAGGAGAGATTAAATCACGCCCAGGGATATCTCTTGAGCAATCATATGCAGGTATTTTCATTAACTTGGCCAGTAAAGGGCGTTGCCAACATCTAACGATAGTAGTGACCACGATCAAAGACACTGGGGGAGATCTCAGGAAGGACTGGCGGCATGCTATCAAAAGCAGTAGTGGTCCATGAAACGAGCGACGCAAGTTTCCTGCCGGTATTTCGCATCTTGGTGTTAAACACGAAACCAATCGCAGTAGGAGCGAACGGGAAAGCCGGCGCAAGCAGCGAGCGAAGATACGAGAGACCAGGGGCGGCTTCTCTCTTTAGTCTGGCGGTCAGATCCCCAAAAGTCTTCTGAGATAAAAAAAAAGGTGTCAAATTTCTCATGCCCCGCCCCCAAACACCCCCCCCCCCAAATCTTGCATTCCAGTTGTAGATATACAGACCATGAAGAAATGCATGTTATCACTCGTTGGCCAGAACCTGACAGAAGCACTAGCGATATTGAAATCTTGTTATAGATTTTCCCATGGATTTTCATATATATACTGTTCAAAAAAAGAAACGCAACGTTTTTGGTGTGACTTTTATAAAAGATATCCGCTGATTGGATATCAGTCAACCTATCGACTGTGTCCACCTGGTCATTAACTTCTCGTGGTTACCTGAATTGTACTCACCTCATGATTCGTGAGGTCATGAAAGAGGTCAAGGTCAAAACAACATTTTTGACAATAACTCGTGACAGGTTCATGAGAATCCTGTGAAACTTACTGAACACAAAACTCTCTGACCATATTATTGAATGCCTATAAAAGATTGACGCTCCTCGAATAAATTCAGTTGAAAATTCAATGCGCAAGTATGGCTCATCTCACTACAGAACAACGACTCATCATCATTGGACGTTTACTGACTGGACAGTCACAAAGTGTAGTGCCCAGACAATTTAATGTGGTTAGAAGCACCATTAGTCGCTTTTGGAGGCGATTTCAAGAAACTGGCTCAGTGGCAGACCGGCCGCGCAGTGGAAGACCCAGAGTCACAACTCCTGCCGAAGACCGCTTCATACGGCTGCGTCACCTCAGGAATCGACTTGCATCTGCGTCCTCCACAGTCCAGTCAATGTCAGCAGCTCGTCGAATTTCAGATCAAACGGTCAGGAACCGGCTGCACGACTCTGGTCTTTGGGCTAGAAGACCCTACAGAGGTCCTGTTCTTACGGACCGGCATCGCCAGAACCGACTGCAGTGGGCGAACCAGCATCGTCAATGGACCGTTGGAAATGACTGGAGACGGGTTTGGTTTAGTGATGAATCATTTTTTGTGCTCCAGCGACACGATAGACGGAGAAGAGTTTACCGCAGAGTCCATGAGCGCTACGCCCAGAACAGCGTTGATGAGGCTCCTCCACATGGTGGTGGAGGTGTACTGATGTGGGGGGCGATCAACTTCATGGGAAGAAGTGACCTGGTGCAAATTGAAGGACGCCTGAATGCCCAACGATACGTCGCTGAAATTCTTTGTCCTCACGTCCTTCCACTTCTGGCTGCACGAGGGTCGATTTTTCAGCAGGATAACGCTCGACCTCATGTGGCACAACTCATCACCCAGTTCCTCGCTGACAACAACGTCCAGACCATTCCGTGGCCAGCCATGTCATCAGACATGAACCCCATAGAACACTTATGGGATGAACTCGACAGACGACTCCGCCAGCGAGACGTGGCTCCAGCCAATCTCCGACAGTTGTCTCTTGCACTGCGGGAAGAGTGGGCAACCATCCCACAACAACAGATCCAACGGCTAATCGGATCCATGTCAAGGAGATGTCGTTCTCTGATAGAGGCCAGAGGAGGCCATACACCTTACTGAAACGGAGGCCTCAGTCGCAAAGAATAAAAGTCCAAACCAAATTTAATGAACATCATTTCATTGTTAAAGTCTGAAAGTTTCTTCATGCCAAGATTGAAACATTAATTCCGTAAAATAAAATTTTGGTACAAGTTTGAAATTTGGTGTCCATTACCACTGCAATAATGTTGCGTTTCTTTTTTTGAACAGTATATTTGCAGTGAATTCTATTCTGTGCAAAACGGTAAAATATAACTATATAACTATCAGTGGTCTAGTTCATTCATTCTATTTCACTGGATATTGTGTTAATTTAAATTTATTAAATTAAACCATCTCAATAGTTCCCAGTTGTAAATGTAATGTTATACCTGTTATATTATTTCCAAAAATGTTAAAGTAACTTCTAAAGTCGCGAAGGAATTTATAATTAATAAATTTAGTTAAGTCCTATATATATATATATAGATGTGTGTTTTAACCATTAGAACTCGCGCAGTGTTTATTAAATGCATAATTAAATACACGAGGGTATATATAGTCTTAACGGGAAATTCATCGCGCTTTAGAATGTTATTTGATTTTTTCGGTATATTACATGTCTTTTTCTTTCATACAGAGTGATCGTAACCTTTACAATCCCAGCATAAAGAAAGCAATAGAGAAATCATACAGAGTCCTTTTCAGACTCGGTTCTTAACTTCCAGATATATTGATGGAACATTTTTTAATATAATTCTTGTGGCGGTCCGATGCGACCTAGCTATCAAGTACATGAAAGAAAGCACCCCCAAGAACTTTTTTTTAAATAAATCATCAAATTTAATTACAATCTGTAATATAAACTGGAAGATGAACAATGCCAGTAGCGATAATTTATTTACGGCTCTACTGTGAGAGAATACATATTTACCTGACTGTGACTGAGCCTAATTTTTCCTCACTGGATTTAAACCATACCGGTCAGTTGCTATCATCACTCCTTGAAGGAATTTTACCTCCAGCAGCGAAATTAAAGAGACCTCATTTTCACCCCCTGTATTGAATTGTGTCAGTGCCATCCCATAGACTCCTTTTATATAATAAAACATAATAACTCTGAGTCTTCAAGTCCGGCGATTAGTGGGAATATTCGCTATCAGCAAACCTCGCTACATCTGGGGCGGGACATCGAAGTACTAGACATTTTCACGTGTCAAGAGTAATTGTTGTTTATATAATTCTATGGATTGTCTGATGCTGCAATCGGTAAGTGTGTGTGTGTGTGTGTGTGTGTGTATGAGTGTGGATCCTCACGCGCGTGCATGAATGACAGGAAATCTAATTGTTTTTGCAAACCATTTGTTAACTTGCCTACCGGGCAATACATTTTCTGTATACCCCGCATTGTTCCTTTAAGTGGGATATTTTGTTAACTCTGTTTAACCCCCTCCCTTTCAATTGCTTAGTATAGGGAAGAACAATTTGGGATAACATGATTTTTTCTACCACCCATACCTAGTATTGTAACCCCTCTTTCAGAGTAATTAACTTCACTGTTAGGTTACATTACCTATGTTCCTGATAACTATCTATCTTTGGACTGGGTTCATCTTTGTCTAATAAGCGGGAAGGGCTTAGTCGATACCAATCTTCTTCACCCCCTCCCCACCTTGTTGTTTGCATTTTCTGTACTTATGAAAATTTTATGTAACACTTGATATTTGTTTGTGATTTGATTCGTGTTTGGTTAATAAACATCATAAACCTAGTTAGCACTGTGTTGGAAATACCCAAAGCCCAACATTTCCCCTATTTGTTTAATATAGTTGTATTCACGTGCGTTTGTGTGTTTGAAGCACCAAATCGGTGTGAGCGCAGATGTGTGTCTGGAAAACTGGCAAATAATTGTTTGACTAGGAGAGACTGAAGAGTAGATTGAGAGAAACGATTTGTCGTAAATAAGTCTGTCTTTACTCTCCTCCAGCACTCTGTGAAGCAACTATTTACTCTCTACAATTTCTTTCACTGAGCTTTCATCATCATTCTCCACTCTAAACCGGACCACTATTTCTAAGACTCTTTCTCTCTAAATAAATTTACGACAGCAGCCAAAAGTGGAAGGACATGGGGTCGAAGAATTTCATTGACGTATCGTTGCGCATTCAAGCCTCCTTCAATGTGCACCAATTGACTCCTTCCGTTGTAACTGATCATTCCCCACACCATTGCACCTCCACCACCGTGCGGCGGAGCTTCATCAACGCAATTTTGGGCAAAACGTTCATTTCGCCTACGGTAGACCCTACGCCGTCTATCATGACGCTGCAACAAAAAGAAAGATTCGTCACTAAACCAGACACGACTCCATTGATTGTCAGCTGCCCAGGGACGATGCTGGTTGGCCCAAAGAAGTCGATTTTGGCGATCGCGGCGCGTAAGGACAGGTCCTCGGTGAGGTCGTTGTGCCCAAAGTCCAGCGTCATGCAGTCTATTCCGGACAGTTTGATCAGACACATGACGTCCTGCAGGCAATAACTGGGCAGTTGAGGAAGCTGTTGTAAACCTGTCTCTGAGGTGACGAAGCCGAATAAAGCGATCCTCCGCTGCTGTTGTCACTCTGGGTCGTCCACTGCGATGCCGGTCTTCAACTGAGCCAGTGGCTTGGAACCGGTGCCAAAGTCGACTGATGGTACTCTGATGCACGTTTAGATGCCTGGCAACCTGACTTTGACTTTCGCCTGCATGCAGTCGGCCAATAGCAATGTTCCTTAAATTTATCGATAGAGACGCCATAAATGTCTGCTTGAAAATGAACTGAATTTTTTGTGTGTAGCGTTATCCTTTTATAGGGGTTCAGTTGCGTAGTCAGTGAATAGTGTTCACCCCACATTTTGTTGCTTTCACGTGCGCGCAACATGAGCTGTGGTCAAAAATTGCGCCATAAACACTATTGACCACTGCGTTGTAACGATTACAAAAACGAACGCAATTCAGGTCAACGCGTGCATTTGACACCGTAAAGAACATTTGAGGCTGGTTTTTATATACCCTAGCACCAAATTTTACTTACAAACTCATAAAAACGCGCCCTCGGATAACTATGCGTTTCTATTTTTGAACAGTATAGTATGGAAAAATTAGTGATGGAAGGCACGGTCCCTGGAAAAAGGCGAAGTGTCGACCTAGACGACCGTGAACATCACAGAGTCTGAACTTGTCTTTGGTTGATGTGACGACTTGGCCAATCTTCTCTTCATTTTTTTTATTATTTACGTGACATCATTTTTTCTCCTCCTCAATGCATGATCGCAAAGTCCCGGGAATTGTCACTTGCGGAAAATCTCCTAGCGTTCGGTATTTTCTCCTCGCGTTTAATGCTATTTTTAGATACGACGTCATTGTTGACCAATGACCTCGGTAGCGAGAAAACCGCTTTAATTTAGAACTGCTTAAACTTAGGGAGAACCAGTTTAGGCCACTTAGGAAAACATCACGTGACTTTTAACGTTACTGATTGGAGCGTCTATTTGAGGCTAAGGTCACATGATGCACACTACGGATCACGTGTCCAAGCGGAAATGTCCCGCTAAAAGTGCGCCAAACACGGCCATTTTTCACTTACGCCCAGGTAACCAAGAAATCCAGATCGGCGAATTCTCGCATTATAAGCACTGAAGCCACGTGTCTAAATTGCGGGTTAGCGTCCATCTTTGAGTAGGTAAGTGAAATCTCGCTAGAATATAATGTGATGAAATGTGTAGTACCTTGCAAAATCGACGCAAGATTGGTATGTTTATTTTATTCATATTTTTGTTTTACGATCACATCCAGCCACATGTGATCGGGTATATTTTATGATCCCACGGGATATGTACAACATGTTCATAATAATGTATAATGGGAATATATATATATATAGCTATTAATTTCCATATTATTTTATTATTTTCGACCCGACGCTTAGACTAACGGAAATTTATTTTAACGATAATGTGACAGACCGTGACATATATTCATTATAAATTATATGACGATGCGACCAGACATGAAGTGTGTGATAATGTTGTCAGACAATTCTAAAACACTGATGTCCAATTATTTGTTAAATTCATCATAATTGACATGACGATTAGGCTAGAGGCACAGAACTAGAATACTGTTGCCGACATTTCTATGATAAATTTGGTGGGTTTAACTGACATTTATAATAATTCATCGGGTTAAGTTGACGATAAATCAGTCTAAAGAATTATAATACTGCCACTGGGGCAGAGAAATATAATAAAGGACAGAAAGGAGAAACTTGAATTCAAGATTAGGCTCTAGACATATGCTGTTAGAGACTAAAATCTGAGATAACTGGCAGAGGGACGGCTTAGGGAAAGACTGCTTTCTAAAGCTAGAAAATTAATGAAGCCGTCGTATTTGTCTTCAGTCTATGGTGGAGCCTTGCACGACAGTCCAATCTCAGAGCAGAATACGGAGTCGAGCACAGAGAAGGCAAATCCGAACCATTCAAGACCTACCTGGGGCAACGTCAGGAGACCGGAGAACTAACCACGCTTCACTATCAGCCAGGGGCTGAAAAGATAAGTTCCTTGAAAAAGGGAACTCACCAAATCAATGCCACATATGTTTGTCATCCATGATGAAAAACACTTGAATTGTGAGACACATAATACATACAGCAGACACTAATTCCATCGACAATACTATCATCACCATCTATTCATTTTATTGCAATAAACCAATTGGGTGTATATACTGTACCCCATGCTTTGTTCCTTCCATTAGATGTTGAATATTGTCTATGTTTATCTTCCTTTATAAGGGAGGGGGGGCTCGTAAAATATAATATAATTTAAAGAATAATAATAATAGATAACTGAGAAGGGGACGACGGTAGCGAGAGACCAAATATCTCCTTACAATCTTTTCCAGACCTGTCTAGTTAGGAGAATTTACCCTCTTTGTCTCCCTTCAGTGGTGGAAAACCCAGCAGGAATTCCTTGAGCCAAATCTTCCACATCAGATCTATTATTTCCTCTAAATAAATTCTTATCTTCCAAACGCTACGTGACACTGGGGTCTCAGTCCGGGATTTGAACTTATGTATTTTATCATACCTCTGGGATAGTATCATTCATTCAGTCATTACAGTATACCATTTTAACACATGTATTTTCACACAGTGAGCTCTAGAAAGACAGAAAACATTTTTTCTAGAATTTCAGGCATTGATTGGTGAATCCCTTTATATATGTTGTATTTAATTAAGTTAGTTCATGATTTGTATTTCATTGAATTACAGACCTTAAGTCTCCATAACTGTAGTAATTTCATTCTACAGCAGTCTGATAAATAACACTGACTAACAAAAAAAAATTTTTTTTTTCTTTCTCTAACATATCAGGTCGGGATCAGCATACAGTATTACAACATCATTTGTAATAAACAGTTAATTAGTATTTACTTGAAGCATCCAACAATAATCGGCAAAGCATGGTCACACTCCACCGTCCTTGAAACGTACTATTGGAATCTTGATGTCGTTCTCCGTGTTCAGCACTTCACCAAGCTTACTCAAGATGCGAATGAGCAAATGGATTTTGAGGGACATATAACAGCAAAAGATGGCTGAAAGTCGACAGATAGTTAAGCTTAAGGCAAGTTCTCGAATTGTTTGTCACTAGGGGAGCGGAAACCTCTAAGGTCGAGATCTAGGTTATGAGTGGGTGGTAAAATGATGCTGTCTTTGTTAACTACCTGTGCATACGATCCCTGAATTATTCCTGTCAGTGTCGAGACTGATAATTGTACTTTATTACGCTCGAGAAACACTGCGAAAGCTGGAAGAGAGAAGACTATGTGCTCATGCGAATAAATCTTAGCAAATGTCAATCCATAGATGAGAGGATAAAATCAGAGTGTAGACGCTAGGGCGAAAGAAGCGAGAGAGAGATCACGTATTAGATGAACGCGAGCATGCACTGAAGATGAAGCAGTTAGAGATGCAGGGACAAGCACTCAAAGAGTTGAACCGACTTTCTAGATTTTTAAAAGTAGCCGGTGCGACAGCATCTACCTCCTCAGGCAACCTATCGCCCCGGTCAGATGATATTTGCCTTCCTTGCACTTTCAGGGGGCACAGGACCTTTGCTATCCTCACTCATGTCTAATTTGGGACCCTTGACGTTTCCATTTGAAGCTTTCTCGGAACAAGCCGACTCGATCGATAGGTATTTGGACAAATTTGAGAAGTTTGCCACCACGTTTGGTTTGGAGAAGAGCAAGTGGAACCTGAAACTGTCGCAAAATAGATGAGGGCTTAGAGGAACTGCTTATGACGTGTATACCGGTAGCAAGCTTCCTCCAGGTTTACCTTGCAGGATGACTACGACTCTCTGAAAAAGCCGACTCGATCGATATTGGTTCGTGATGAGCTACATGCTGACGCCTAGAGGAAGAGGTTCCGTAACTCTAGGAGGGAAGTCGGAGAGAACTTTGCTCAATTTGCCGCTAGACTGGATTCCTACGTGGAGAAGTGGGGTGCCCTTGGGAATTTTACTCATGATTGGGAAGGCCTGAAGGAAATGGTCATGATCGAACAACTGAAGGACACCATGACTTCCGACATGAGAAGATTTCTGACTGAGAATGGGGCCAGCACTTTGGAATCCATAGTCCAGTTAGCGGAACGATATCAGGCAGCACTATCAGAGAATCCACCACCAGACGGAAACAACCAGATTACGTACCTAGACAGACAGCTCAGTCACACATGGACCCCCAAGTGAAACCACCGTATACTAACTTCAAAAAGCATGACAAGCCAGACTACAAGACTACTCAGAGATCAAATTTCCAGCAGCAGAGGCAAGGGGAAAAATGGTGTAAGCACTGTAGAACCATCACCCACAATACGCAGGAGTGCAACCGGAAAAACCCACCTCGTCATGCTGCCTGCTTACGTAAAAGTGCCGCAAGGGGAAATGGACCGGAAGAACCTCTGGACAAACCCCGACATCCCCCGGTCATTGAGACAGTCCTCGTAAATGACCAAGAGGTGACCTGCCTTTATGATACAGGCCTTGCATTCGACGCAGTTGTCTGTGCATCCCTAGTCAAGCCTGACCAGATGACAGAAGACACTATAGAAATACAAGGACCTACTAAAAGTGCAGCACCTATGCGTTTGGCCATAGCCAAGATTCAGGTCAAATCGAAATATGTGACTGGGGAAATCAGTGCAGCGATCTTGGACGACCCTATTTATCCCTTGATCTTAGGGTGTAGGTATGTGTTCTTGGGAGAACCCATTCACCCTCTGGTTGTGGTGGCTGTCACCACTAGAGGACAGGCCAAACGGAATACGGAGTTGGAATCCCCACCCAACATCCTTCCTGAGGAATTGAAAAAGGCGCAAACTGAGGATCAATCTCTAGCACCCTGCTACAAAAAACTACCGAGAGCGCACACTCCTCTCCAAAAGGGAGACTTCTACAAGAAAAATGGGCTGTTGCATCGGAAAGCAGGAAATGGAGGACAGGAACATGGGCAACTTGTGGTTCCATCAGCATACCGAGCCCAGGTCCTAGAAATGGGCCATGCCCTTCCGTTTAGTGGCCATATGGGCATAAGTGCCACGATTCAGCGTATTTCATGTCATTATTATTGGCCAGGTATCAACGCCGATATCCAGAGATATGTGAAATCATGCCCGCAGTGCCAGAGGACAGCGCCAAAACACTGGACGGCCCCAGCCACTCTGGGAGAAATGCCAATCTTGGGCACACCCTTCGAACGAGTAGCGGTGGATATTGTGGGCCCACTTACTCGTAGCAAAAAAAGAAACAGTTATATACTCACGTTAGTGGATTGTTGCTCCATGTGGGCAGAGGCAATCGCTATGCCCGCCTGTGATTCCAAGCATGTTGCTGAGGCTCTGCTCACCATATTTACTCGGCTAGGGTTTCCGTCACAGATCCTGACAGATAATGGTTCGCAATTCCGAGGAAAACTCACCGAGGAAGTGTTTAGGATATTTCAGGCCCGACATATCCACACCTCACCCTACCACCCCCAGGCAAATGGCCAGGTGGAGCGGTTTAACGGGACCCTTATTTCCATCCTTCGGAAACTTGCGCAGGAAAAACCAGAGAGCTGGGATCAATACTTACCCGCAGCACTATTTGCTTACCGCGAAGTACCCCACAATTCTACTGGGATGCCACCTGCCACATTGCTGTTTGGTAGACCTATAAAAGGACCTTTAGAGGCACTGTTACGTACTTGGACAGATGATAAAGCTGATGAGACGGTCACCTCTGCATCCCAATACGTGAATGAGTTGACCCAACGCCTTAAAACAGGATGGGAACTGGCAAAGGAAAATGTACGCCGTGCCCGTCGTAAACATGCGCGTTACTACAACCGCACTGCGAAGGATAGGGAGCTAGAAGTAGGAGAACAGGTATTATTACTCCTGCCCAGTAGCAATAATAAACTGCAAATCGGGTGGAGAGGTCCATATAAAATTGTTGAGAAAATGTCGCGCACCAATTACAAGATTGCCATAAAGGGGAAACAGAAAATTTACCACATAAACCTGCTGAAGCAATATTATGAAAGACCGGGTGCAGAACCAGCACATTTCCTGACACTGGCTATTGCGACGGAAACTGAGGCAGAACCCCTGACCTCCTGTGAATACCCTCTTCGTCAGTGCGAAACTCATCAAGATGTTCAGATTAGTTCAACTTTAACGGAGGATCAGCAGGCACAGGTGCAACAGTTGTTGAGAAAACACACTAGTACACTCACGGATAAACCTGGCATGACCAACCTGATAGAATTTGATATGAAGCTAACAGACCTCGCCCCGGTACGAGTTAAGAACTATCCTGTTCCTTATGCTAAGGCAAAGGCATTGAGTGAGGAAATCGAGTACCTGCTTAAGGAAAATATTATCTCAAAATCAGAGTCTCCTTATAGTGCGAGTGTGGTGTTGCTTAGAAAATCCACAGGAGAACATCGCCTCTGCATAGACTACCGAAGGCTCAACGCTGTAACGGAATTTCAAGCGGAGCCCTTACCTGATCAGAATCAGCTTTTCACCAAGCTGAGTAGAGCGCGATACTTTTCGAAGATAGACCTTAGCAAAGGGTACTACCAGATCCCGGTAAAAGAGGAAATTCGACACATGTTAGCATTTAGTACTTCTGAGGGCCATTACGAGTTTAATGTATTGCCATTTGGGCTAAGCAACGCCCCAAGCGTCTTTACTCGTATGATGAGGAAGCTACTGGAACCCCTGAACCACCCTGGGATAAGTAATTTCATGGACGACATACTCATCGCCACGAACACCTTTGAGGAGCACCTGGACGCAGTTTCCCTACTCTTCGAAAGACTTAGAGAAACAGGACTCACCGCTCGCCCTACAAAATGTCAAATTGCCTGCGAGCAACTAGAATTCCTGGGACACACCATCTCGCATGGATGCATGTTCCCAGATGCACGTAATATTGAGAAGTTACAACGGGCCCCACGACCCCAGACTAAAAAGGATGTAAGGTCATTTGTGTCTCTATGTGGCTTCTACCAGAGATATATTAAAGATTTTAATACCCTGAGTGCGCCACTGACCGCGTTAACCAAGAATGGGAACCCAGACAAAGTAACCTGGACAGCGGAGTGCGAAAATGCCTACACGCTGCTGAAGGAGAAACTCACAGCTAGGCCAATTCTGCGACTGCCTGACTTAACTCTGAACTTTACGCTGCGAACAGATGCTAGCAATATAGGGATAGGAGCCACTCTCCTGCAGCCTAGTGATAGACCTTCTGCAACTCTATTCCCCATTGCATATGCTAGTAGGAAATTGAACCCTGCTGAACAGAACTACTCTACCATCGAACGAGAATGTCTGTCGCTAATATGGGCTGTGCAGAAGTTTCAACCATATTTTCACGGGAAAAAGTTCACGATGCAGTGTGATCACCAACCGTTGATATTTCTTGCAGCGTCGAAGAACCTTAATGCCCGGCTTATGAGATGGTCACTACTGTTGCAGCCATATTACTTTCACATAGAATACATACCTGGGAGGAACAACGTAGGGGCAGATTTTTTGAGCAGACATCCGGACGCAACCGAGGAGATATGAGAAACTAAAAAAGAAGAGGAAGACAGGACCAGTGGAGTTGGACGGAACGTCAAACTTGAGGAGGGGCTTGTGTGACGACTTGGCCAATCTTCTCTTCATTTTTTTTATTATTTACGTGACATCATTTTTTTCTCATCCTCAATGCATGATCGCAAAGTCCCGGGAATTGTCACTTGCGGAAAATCTCCTAGCGTTCGGTATTTTCTCCTCGCGTTTAATGCTATTTTTAGATACGACGTCATTGTTGACCAATGACCTCGGTAGCGAGAAAACCGCTTTAATTTAGAACTGCTTAAACTTAGGGAGAACCAGTTTAGGCCACTTAGGAAAACATCACGTGACTTTTAACGTTACTGATTGGAGCGTCTATTTGAGGCTAAGGTCACATGATGCACACTACGGATCACGTGTCCAAGCGGAAATGTCCCGCTAAAAGTGCGCCAAACACGGCCATTTTTCACTTACGCCCAGGTAACCAAGAAATCCAGATCGGCGAATTCTCGCATTATAAGCACTGAAGCCACGTGTCTAAATTGCGGGTTAGCGTCCATCTTTGAGTAGGTAAGTGAAATCTCGCTAGAATATAATGTGATGAAATGTGTAGTACCTTGCAAAATCGACGCAAGATTGGTATGTTTACTTTATTCATATTTTTGTTTTACGATCACATCCAGCCACATGTGATCGGGTATATTTTATGATCCCACGGGATATGTACAACATGTTCATAATAATGTATAATGGGAATATATATATATATATAGCTATTAATTTCCATATTATTTTATTATTTTCGACCCGACGCTTAGACTAACGGAAATTTATTTTAACGATAATGTGACAGACCGTGACATATATTCATTATAAATTATATGACGATGCGACCAGACATGAAGTGTGTGATAATGTTGTCAGACAATTCTAAAACACTGATGTCCAATTATTTGTTAAATTCATCATAATTGACATGACGATTAGGCTAGAGGCACAGAACTAGAATACTGTTGCCGACATTTCTATGATAAATTTGGTGGGTTTAACTGACATTTATAATAATTCATCGGGTTAAGTTGACGATAAATCAGTCTAAAGAATTATAATACTGCCACTGGGGCAGAGAAATATAATAAAGGACAGAAAGGAGAAACTTGAATTCAAGATTAGGCTCTAGACATATGATGTTAGAGACTAAAATCTGAGATAACTGGCAGAGGGACGGCTTAGGGAAAGACTGCTTTCTAAAGCTAGAAAATTAATGAAGCCGTCGTATTTGTCTTCAGTCTATGGTGGAGCCTTGCACGACAGTCCAATCTCAGAGCAGAATACGGAGTCGAGCACAGAGAAGGCAAATCCGAACCATTCAAGACCTACCTGGGGCAACGTCAAGAGACCGGAGAACTAACCACGCTTCACTATCAGCCAGGGGCTGAAAAGATAAGTTCCTTGAAAAAGGGAACTCACCAAATCAATGCCACATATGTTTGTCATCCATGATGAAAAACACTTGAATTGTGAGACACATAATACATACAGCAGACACTAATTCCATCGACAATACTATCATCACCATCTATTCATTTTATTGCAATAAACCAATTGGGTGTATATACTGTACCCCATGCTTTGTTCCTTCCATTAGATGTTGAATATTGTCTATGTTTATCTTCCTTTATAAGGGAGGGGGGCTCGTAAAATATAATATAATTTAAAGAATAATAATAATAGATAACTGAGAAGGGGACGACGGTAGCGAGAGACCAAATATCTCCTTACAATCTTTTCCAGACCTGTCTAGTTAGGAGAATTTACCCTCTTTGTCTCCCTTCAGTGGTGGAAAACCCAGCAGGAATTCCTTGAGCCAAATCTTCCACATCAGATCTATTATTTCCTCTAAATAAATTCTTATCTTCCAAACGCTACGAGACACTGGGGTCTCAGTCCGGGATTTGAACTTATGTATTTTATCATACCTCTGGGATAGTATCATTCATTCAGTCATTACAGTATACCATTTTAACACATGTATTTTCACACAGTGAGCTCTAGAAAGACAGAAAACATTTTTTCTAGAATTTCAGGCATTGATTGGTGAATCCCTTTATATATGTTGTATTTAATTAAGTTAGTTCATGATTTGTATTTCATTGAATTACAGACCTTAAGTCTCCATAACTGTAGTAATTTCATTCTACAGCAGTCTGATAAATAATTAGTATTTACTTGTTGTTAGAAATACTATTGGAAGGTAGCACTAGCTTACTCAGTGTGGACTATAACAGCAAAAGATGGCTGAAATAGTTAAGCTTAAGGCAGCACTAGGGGAGGCCGGTCGAGATCTAGGTTATAGTGGGGTGGACCTTGCAAATTATGTCAGTGTCGAGACTGATAAGTATTACGCTCGAGAAACAGCGAAAGCTGAAAGAGAAGAGCGAATAAAGTTAGCAGAAATAGATGAGAGGATAAAAGCTGTAGACGCTAGGGAAAGAAGCGAGAGAGATGAACGCGAGCATGCACTGAAGATGAAGCAGTTAGAGATGCAGGGACAAGCTCAAAGAGTTGAACCGGTAGCCGGTGCGACAGCATCTACCTCCTCAGGCAACCTATCGGCCCGGTCAGATGATATGCCTTCCTTGCACGCAGGGGGCACAGGACCTTTGCCATCCTCACTCATGTCTAACTTGGGACCCTTGACGTTTCCATTTGAAGCTTTCTCGGAACAAGCCGACTCGATCGATAGGTATTTGGACAAATTTGAGAAGTTTGCCACCACGTTTGGTTTGGAGAAGAGCAAGTGGAACCTGAAACTGTCGCAAGGGCTTAGAGGAACTGCTTATGACGTGTATAGCAAGCTTCCTCCAGGTTTACAGGATGACTACGACTCTCTGAAAAAGGCACTATTGGTACGTTATGAGCTACATGCTGACGCCTATAGGAAGAGGTTCCGTAACTCTAGGAGGGAAGTCGGAGAGAACTTTGCTCAATTTGCCGCTAGACTGGATTCCTACGTGGAGAAGTGGGGTGCCCTAGGGAATTTTACTCATGATTGGGAAGGCCTGAAGGAAATGGTCATGATCGAACAACTGAAGGACACCATGACTTCCGACATGAGAAGATTCCTGACTGAGAATGGGGCCAGCACTTTGGAATCCATAGTCCAGTTAGCGGAACGATATCAGGCAGCACTATCAGAGAATCCACCACCCAGACGGAAACAACCAGATTACGTACCTAGACAGACAGCTCAGTCACACATGGACCCCCAAGTGAAACCACCGTATACTAACTTCAAAAAGCATGACAAGCCAGACTACAAGACTACTCAGAGATCAAATTTCCAGCAGCAGAGGCAAGGGGAAAAATGGTGTAAGCACTGTAGAACCATCACCCACAATACGCAGGAGTGCAACCGGAAAAACCCACCTCGTCATGCTGCCTGCTTACGTAAAAGTGCCGCAAGGGGAAATGGACCGGAAGAACCTCTGGACAAACCCCGACATCCCCCGGTCATTGAGACAGTCCTCGTAAATGACCAAGAGGTGACCTGCCTTTATGATACAGGCCTTGCATTCGACGCAGTTGTCTGTGCATCCCTAGTCAAGCCTGACCAGATGACAGAAGACACTATAGAAATACAAGGACCTACTAAAAGTGCAGCACCTATGCGTTTGGCCATAGCCAAGATTCAGGTCAAATCGAAATATGTGACTGGGGAAATCAGTGCAGCGATCTTGGATGACCCTATTTATCCCTTGATCTTAGGGTGTAGGTATGTGTTCTTGGGAGAACCCATTCACCCTCTGGTTGTGGTGGCTGTCACCACTAGAGGACAGGCCAAACGGAATACGGAGTTGGAATCCCCACCCAACATCCTTCCGGAGGAAATGAAAAAGGCGCAAACTGAGGATCAATCTCTAGCACCCTGCTACAAAAAACTACCGAGAGCGCACACTCCTCTCCAAAAGGGAGACTTCTACAAGAAAAATGGGCTGTTGCATCGGAAAGCAGGAAATGGAGGACAGGAACATGGGCAACTTGTGGTTCCATCAGCATACCGAGCCCAGGTCCTAGAAATGGGCCATGCCCTTCCGTTTAGTGGCCATATGGGCATAAGTGCCACGATTCAGCGTATTTCATGTCATTATTATTGGCCAGGTATCAACGCCGATATCCAGAGATATGTGAAATCATGCCCGCAGTGCCAGAGGACAGCGCCAAAACACTGGACGGCCCCAGCCACTCTGGGAGAAATGCCAATCTTGGGCACACCCTTCGAACGAGTAGCGGTGGATATTGTGGGTCCACTTACTCGTAGCAAAAAAAAGAAACAGTTATATACTCACGTTAGTGGATTGTTGCTCCATGTGGGCAGAGGCAATCGCTATGCCCGCCTGTGATTCCAAGCATGTTGCTGAGGCTCTGCTCACCATATTTACTCGGCTAGGGTTTCCGTCACAGATCCTGACAGATAATGGTTCGCAATTCCGAGGAAAACTCACCGAGGAAGTGTTTAGGATATTTCAGGCCCGACATATCCACACCTCACCCTACCACCCCCAGGCAAATGGCCAGGTGGAGCGGTTTAACGGGACCCTTATTTCCATCCTTCGGAAACTTGCGCAGGAAAAACCAGAGAGCTGGGATCAATACTTACCCGCAGCACTATTTGCTTACCGCGAAGTACCCCACAATTCTACTGGGATGCCACCTGCCACATTGCTGTTTGGTAGACCTATAAAAGGACCTTTAGAGGCACTGTTACGTACTTGGACAGATGATAAAGCTGATGAGACGGTCACCTCTGCATCCCAATACGTGAATGAGTTGACCCAACGCCTTAAAACAGGATGGGAACTGGCAAAGGAAAATGTACGCCGTGCCCGTCGTAAACATGCGCGTTACTACAACCGCACTGCGAAGGATAGGGAGCTAGAAGTAGGAGAACAGGTATTATTACTCCTGCCCAGTAGCAATAATAAACTGCAAATCGGGTGGAGAGGTCCATATAAAATTGTTGAGAAAATGTCGCGCACCAATTACAAGATTGCCATAAAGGGGAAGCAGAAAATTTACCACATAAACCTGCTGAAGCAATATTATGAAAGACCGGGTGCAGAACCAGCACATTTCCTGACACTGGCTATTGCGACGGAAACTGAGGCAGAACCCCTGACCTCCTGTGAATACCCTCTTCGTCAGTGCGAAACTCATCAAGATGTTCAGATTAGTTCAACTTTAACGGAGGATCAGCAGGCACAGGTGCAACAGTTGTTGAGAAAACACACTAGTACACTCACGGATAAACCTGGCATGACCAACCTGATAGAATTTGATATGAAGCTAACAGACCTCGCCCCGGTACGAGTTAAGAAATATCCTGTTCCTTATGCTAAGGCAAAGGCATTGAGTGAGGAAATCGAGTACCTGCTTAAGGAAAATATTATCTCAAAATCAGAGTCTCCTTATAGTGCGAGTGTGGTGTTGCTTAGAAAATCCACAGGAGAACATCGCCTCTGCATAGACTACCGAAGGCTCAACGCTGTAACGGAATTTCAAGCGGAGCCCTTACCTGATCAGAATCAGCTTTTCACCAAGCTGAGTAGAGCGCGATACTTTTCGAAGATAGACCTTAGCAAAGGGTACTACCAGATCCCGGTAAAAGAGGAAATTCGACACATGTTAGCATTTAGTACTTCTGAGGGCCATTACGAGTTTAATGTATTGCCATTTGGGCTAAGCAACGCCCCAAGCGTCTTTACTCGTATGATGAGGAAGCTACTGGAACCCCTGAACCACCCTGGGATAAGTAATTTCATGGACGACATACTCATCGCCACGAACACCTTTGAGGAGCACCTGGACGCAGTTTCCCTACTCTTCGAAAGACTTAGAGAAACAGGACTCACCGCTCGCCCTACAAAATGTCAAATTGCCTGCGAGCAACTAGAATTCCTGGGACACACCATCTCGCATGGATGCATGTTCCCAGATGCACGTAATATTGAGAAGTTACAACGGGCCCCACGACCCCAGACTAAAAAGGATGTAAGGTCATTTGTGTCTCTATGTGGCTTCTACCAGAGATATATTAAAGATTTTAATACCCTGAGTGCGCCACTGACCGCGTTAACCAAGAATGGGAACCCGGACAAAGTAACCTGGACAGCGGAGTGCGAAAATGCCTACACGCTGCTGAAGGAGAAACTCACAGCTAGGCCAATTCTGCGACTGCCTGACTTAACTCTGAACTTTACGCTGCGAACAGATGCTAGCAATATAGGGATAGGAGCCACTCTCCTGCAGCCTAGTGATAGACCTTCTGCAACTCTATTCCCCATTGCATATGCTAGTAGGAAATTGAACCCTGCTGAACAGAACTACTCTACCATCGAACGAGAATGTCTGTCGCTAATATGGGCTGTGCAGAAGTTTCAACCATATTTATACGGGAAAAAGTTCACGGTGCAGTGTGATCACCAACCGTTGATATTTCTTGCAGCGTCGAAGAACCTTAATGCCCGGCTTATGAGATGGTCACTACTGTTGCAGCCATATTACTTTCACATAGAATACATACCTGGGAGGAACAACGTAGGGGCAGATTTTTTGAGCAGACATCCGGACGCAACCGAGGAGATATGAGAAACTAAAAAAGAAGAGGAAGACAGGACCAGTGGAGTTGGACGGAACGTCAAACTTGAGGAGGGGCTTGTGTGACGACTTGGCCAATCTTCTCTTCATTTTTTTTATTATTTACGTGACATCATTTTTTTCTCATCCTCAATGCATGATCGCAAAGTCCCGGGAATTGTCACTTGCGGAAAATCTCCTAGCGTTCGGTATTTTCTCCTCGCGTTTAATGCTATTTTTAGATACGACGTCATTGTTGACCAATGACCTCGGTAGCGAGAAAACCGCTTTAATTTAGAACTGCTTAAACTTAGGGAGAACCAGTTTAGGCCACTTAGGAAAACATCACGTGACTTTTAACATTACTGATTGGAGCGTCTATTTGAGGCTAAGGTCACATGATGCACACTACGGATCACGTGTCCAAGCGGAAATGTCCCGCTAAAAGTGCGCCAAACACGGCCATTTTTCACTTACGCCCAGGTAACCAAGAAATCCAGATCGGCGAATTCTCGCATTATAAGCACTGAAGCCACGTGTCTAAATTGCGGGTTAGCGTCCATCTTTGAGTAGGTAAGTGAAATCTCGCTAGAATATAATGTGATGAAATGTGTAGTACCTTGCAAAATCGACGCAAGATTGGTATGTTTACTTTATTCATATTTTTGTTTTACGATCACATCCAGCAACATGTGATCGGGTATATTTTATGATCCCACGGGATATGTACAACATGTTCATAATAATGTATAATGGGAATATATATATATATATAGCTATTAATTTCCATATTATTTTATTATTTTCGACCCGACGCTTAGACTAACGGAAATTTATTTTAACGATAATGTGACAGACCGTGACATATATTCATTATAAATTATATGACGATGCGACCAGACATGAAGTGTGTGATAATGTTGTCAGACAATTCTAAAACACTGATGTCCAATTATTTGTTAAATTCATCATAATTGACATGACGATTAGGCTAGAGGCACAGAACTAGAATACTGTTGCCGACATTTCTATGATAAATTTGGTGGGTTTAACTGACATTTATAATAATTCATCGGGTTAAGTTGACGATAAATCAGTCTAAAGAATTATAATACTGCCACTGGGGCAGAGAAATATAATAAAGGACAGAAAGGAGAAACTTGAATTCAAGATTAGGCTCTAGACATATGCTGTTAGAGACTAAAATCTGAGATAACTGGCAGAGGGACGGCTTAGGGAAAGACTGCTTTCTAAAGCTAGAAAATTAATGAAGCCGTCGTATTTGTCTTCAGTCTATGGTGGAGCCTTGCACGACAGTCCAATCTCAGAGCAGAATACGGAGTCGAGCACAGAGAAGGCAAATCCGAACCATTCAAGACCTACCTGGGGCAACGTCAGGAGACCGGAGAACTAACCACGCTTCACTATCGGCCAGGGGCTGAAAAGATAAGTTCCTTGAAAAAGGGAACTCACCAAATCAATGCCACATATGTTTGTCATCCATGATGAAAAACACTTGAATTGTGAGACACATAATACATACAGCAGACACTAATTCCATCGACAATACTATCATCACCATCTATTCATTTTATTGCAATAAACCAATTGGGTGTATATACTGTACCCCATGCTTTGTTCCTTCCATTAGATGTTGAATATTGTCTATGTTTATCTTCCTTTATAAGGGAGGGGGGGCTCGTAAAATATAATATAATTTAAAGAATAATAATAATAGATAACTGAGAAGGGGACGACGGTAGCGAGAGACCAAATATCTCCTTACAATCTTTTCCAGACCTGTCTAGTTAGGAGAATTTACCCTCTTTGTCTCCCTTCAGTGGTGGAAAACCCAGCAGGAATTCCTTGAGCCAAATCTTCCACATCAGATCTATTATTTCCTCTAAATAAATTCTTATCTTCCAAACGCTACGTGACAGTTGATGCAGGTCGACTTGCCCAGAATCGTGATGCGTTCAGAGCAGCTGTAATGGAGACAACGTTCTGGGGAGAATACGTCACATGATGATGATGTCTCTTATAAAACTGGCATCTCAGGCTTCTCTCGTCCCCATACAGTTTCTTCCTCAACTGAATCCTGTTCTTTTTGTGGAGCCGATAGTTGTGGAGTACGTGTTCTACTGTTTGTTCGTCCTCCCCACATGGGTACATATTTGTGTGTCCGATTTTCAGTTTGTTGTACAGATGGTATTTGAGTCTGCAGTGTCCGATTTTCAGTTTGCTGTACAGATGGTATTAGAGTCTGCAGTGTCCGATTTTCAGTTTGCTGTACAGATGGTATTTGAGTCTGCAGTGGCCGGTTTTTAGTCTGAAAATTATCACTTGATCTCTTCTTTGCAATGTATAGTATGGTTCTGCAGTACCAAAGTCTAGGTGTTCCTTATGCCATTTTTCTCTGTAGTTATTTCTGATTATTGCTTTTATCTCTTCATATGTAGCCTGTCTTCTGTTTGGATTTTCTTTCCTATTTACATTTTTAAAAACTTGATGATAAGAAATATCTCGTTCAACCTCTGGTGGGTTATAATTAGGATACATATTGTTTTCAATTCCAAATAATATGAACAACTGCCGATACGGGAAAGTGGCTTCATATCTGTCAAATCATTGTAAATAGGGCAAATCAAAATTACTAATTTTGCGTGTATGTAAAAAAAAAAAAAAAACGAGATAAAACAAAACCAAACAAAAATAATATTCAGGGGGAGGGGTGTTAAGGCCTGGTGTTTCCAGTTAGATATTTAATAGACTTTCACTTGCCATAAGCCTATGTAGTGTAAGAACATTATCAGACCTTCACCTTCCCAATAACTATATACAGTATTAACTTTTGTATTTGTTAAATACAGTTTGACTAAATTATGCAGTTCCCTAGGTCTGTCTATTATTAACACCTCTTCTATATTTATAAGTAAATTTGATGCCTGCAAATAATCTAATATTGGGATTCTCATTTGGTCACACCTCTTACATTTTAACAAGAAAGGTTCTATATTATTGTCTTGAAGACATCCTGCACAGTAAGGGTCTTATTTACTTAGTCGTTCCTCTTCTACCGTGAGGTGTAGAGGTTTGGAATAGAGAGCACCATACTTTTCTATCGACTATCTTTCTCCTGGCCTAGTTCCATTCTACATTCTAGCCCTCGGTCCTTCAACGATTGTCTAATGTTGTCCTCTCAGCGGACTCTGTGTCGTCCTAGAGGTCTGGATCCCTGGCTCCTAATTTCCCATGCTTGTCGTGGTAGCCGATCTCCTCCCATTCTGCAGACATGGCCAAACCATCTTAGCTGGGACTGTTCTACTTGGGTCTGCAGGGGGTGGGATTTTAGAACTTGACGTATCTTCTGGTTGTGGACCATGTCTCTTCTTGTTACTTCAAGTTTCAACCACCTTCCTCAAATACCTCATTTCTGAGGTCTGGATCTGGCTTTTGTGGGTTGTAGTCATTGCCCATGACTCGCATCCATACGTCAAGACTGGGACATATGTGGAGCAGTATACAGCCATCTTCGTTTTCTTACCAACTTCTCTATTGCTGAGGAATCCTCGATTTATGGCCAGAAAAAGTCTCCCAGCTGCTGCTTTTCGAGTGGCCAACTCTTCTTTGATGCCTCCCTTCCGGTCAGTAACAGCTCCGAGGTATTTAAAGTGGTCGACCTGCTCCAGGACCTGTTCTCCCAGCTTAATCTGATGCCTTCTTTCTTCTCGTGATATCTATATGGTTTTTGTTTTAGAGCTACTTATGACCATACCTCTCTTCTCCAGCTCTTCCATCCAGACTTGCAGGTTGGATTGGAGATGTGCCTCTGATTTAGCAATCAGGGCAACATGATCAGCAAATGCCAGCTCTGAAATACAGACCGGTCTCATCTTCCAGTACCCCACTGAATGCTTTCTTGTTCTCTCCTTACATGTCTTGATGACATTGTCCATGAGTATGAAAAGACAAGGTGACAGGATACCACCTTGTCTTACACCAGTGGTGGTCCTGAACTCTTCTTACTTATGGTTTGCTGTCCTCACATAATTTCTGCAAGACTTGTAGAAGCTCTGTATAGCATGAATCAGAGTTGCTGGAATGTTCTTCCTTGCCAAACAGTCCCAAAGTTTGCTCCAGGGGACCCTGTCCAACGCCTTTTCCAGATCTATGAAACAGAGATGGATCTCACTCTTATACTCAAGAGCCTTTTCACTCAGCTGTCTGTGTGAAGATTAGGTCTTGAGTACTTCGGTTTGGTCGGAATCCACACTGGACCTCTTCCAAATGAAGCTCAGCTAGGTGTCTGAGTCTCTGCTCTAGGATTCTAGAGTAGATTTTACCAGGGACACTGAGAAGGGATATGCCTCTATGGTTTCCACATTGTCGGTTGTCACCCTTTTTGAAAATCGGTGTTATGATGGCAATCTCCCAATCCTTTGGTATGGTCTTGTTGTACCAAGCTGCCTGTAGGATCCTTAAGAGTAATAGGTCACCTGATGCTCCCATGTACTTAACCATTTCTGGTGTTATACCATCATGCCCTGCTGCTTTGCCCATCTTGATTTTCTCCAGTGCTGCCTTCAGTTCTTCCATCTTTATGTCATCTTCACCACCATTGGTGTTCTTTTCTATGCTAGTGATTATCATTTCTGACGCTTGACCTTGCTCACCATCAAGGAGTTCTGAGAAATATTCTTTCCATTACTTTCTTCGGGGCAGTAAGCAATTTGCCTTGCTTGTCCTTTATAAATTTAAGAGGGCATTGTTTTTCCTTCCTCATGTTCTTTAGGGTCTTATAGAACAATTTCTGGTTTTCTTGCACATCCTTTTCTAGCTTTTCTCCAAATTCTTCCCAGGACTTCTGTTTTGTTGCTAGCACCTTGTTCTTTGCTTCTGTTCTGAGTATCACATATTCTCTATTTTTCCTGCTGTGTTTTTAGCTCCTAAGTATTGTTTCCATGCCATTTTCTTCTCTCTTATTTTCTCTTTAACTTCCTCTGTCCACCAAGGTGTCCTCTTTCTCTTGTTCCCAAGTCGGACTTCACAACATGCTTCTGCAGATCCTGTCTTTATGGTGTCCTTGAATTTAATCCAGAGGGTTTCCAAGTCATCAGGTTGTTCTTCTGTGTTGCTCACCGCTGCAGCAATAAGCCCCTGATATCTGGTCTTAATTTCTGGCTCTCTCAGCTTGTAGGTCTTAATACTCATTTCTCCTGTTCGTTTACTTAGTACTCTTGCGTGATGTTAGGCAGTTCCTAGGCTGAGCAACTCTTTCAGTTGTTCTTTTGATGGTTAGCAGGTAGTGATCACTTCCAATCTCTGGCCCCCTCCACACTCTAGCATCCCGGACATACTTGAATGAGCTTTTCCTAACTATGGCATAGTCGATCACTGACTTCTCATTCTTTGTTGGTTTACATCTAGTGTAAGCGTGTATGCACTTGTGGGGGAACTTTGTGTTTGTAATGATCAGATTCTATTCACCGCAGAATCTAAGGTGTCGCTTTCCATTGTCATTAAGAGTATCTTCTCCATCTCTTTCGATAACTCCACCCCATCTAGCATGGTCATTTCCAACTCTGGCATTGAAATCTCCAAGCATGATAACTTCATCTACGCAGTCGTCCACTGTCCTTTGAAGCAGCTCGAAGAATTCCTCCTTGACCTCTGCTCTCTCATCCTCATTTGGCCCATACACTATGACAAGGTTGACAACGGTTTCTCCTTCTTTTAGTTTTACAACCATAATGCGCTCTGAGACAAAGTTCCATCCCTTGATATTATCTTTTTGGTTTTTCGCCACAATGCAATCCATAACCTCCTTTAGCTCTTTCAGATGTGGGTACACCACTGTAGAGCAGCATGTTGCCATCGAGATCCATGACTCCTTGTCCCTTTTTCTTCGTTTCCGTTATAGCCAGGATTTCTAGTTTTGCTTTCCTCATCTCTTCCACCGGCTCCTCTTCTTTCCCGTTTATACTTCTTGCGTTCCAAGTTCCATAAGTCATAGTCCGTAGTCCGTCGCCTTTAGAATCAGTCCAGTTTTCTCTTATGTATTGCTCATAATCGTGATTTAAAGCAAACAGGTGATTGGCCTGTTGTGCCGTTGCATGGTGGAGGGGCTGCCTCCTTACGGCCCCATGCAGGCCGCCCTCCTCCTTTTTCAGCCGGGCTTGAGACCGGCCTTGGCGGAGTTTCCAGTGCATATAAAAGCCTAAAATCATGTTTACACTATGTCTATTAAGTGCGCAATAGCACTAGGTCTAAAAATACAATGTACTGTAAAATTATAAATACTTTATTGCTAAAAAATGCTAATCTTCATCATCTGAGCCTTCATCTTCTTCCAAAATAGGGCCGTTTCGTCCAAATTGAAAATCTGTTGCCTAGTGTAGGCACCATCATCAATTATCTTAGCTAGCTGTTCTGGATAGCTTGCTACAGCTTCTACATCAGCACTAGCTGTTTCACCTTGCACTTTTATGTTGTGGAGATGGCTTCTTTCCTTAAACCTCATGAACCAACCTCTGTTAGCTTCAAATTTCTCTTCTGCAGCTTCCTCACCTTTCTCAGCCTTCATAGAATTGGAGATTTAGGCCTTGCTCTGGATTAGGCCCTGACTTAAAGGAATGTTGTGGCTGATTTGATCTTCTATCCAGACCACTTTCTCCATATCAGCAAGAAGGCTGTCTCGCCTCCTTATCACTTTCGTGTTCACTGGAGTAGCACTTTTAATTTCTTTCAAGAACTACTCCTTTGCGTTCCCAACTTGGATAACTGTTTGGCGCATGAGGCCTAGCTTTTGGCCTTTCTCACTAAGCTTAATCATTTCTAGCTTTTGATTTCAAGTGAGAGACGTGCGACTCTTCCTTTCAATTGAACACTTAGGGGCCAATGTACGGTTATTAATGGGCGTTATTTCAATGTAATAACAATGAAACAGTTTGAAATATTGCAAGAATTCCTATGTGGTAAGCAAAATGGCGCCGATCGACTCGTTAGAAGTGATGTTCCAGCCAAAATCTATCGGAAGAAGAAGGGACGTTCTAGAAAAAAAATATTTGGAAAAAAAAGCGCAATATCTGAGAAGCGCAATAAAGCAAAGCGCAATAAAGCGAGTTATACCTGTACACTTTATACTAACAATTAATTTTTAAAAAAAGCACAATAATTAAAATGAAAAACAAATGAAGGCACAAACAATTAAACTTGTAAATACTTTAATCACCATGTAAACTTCAATCTTCATTATCACTGCATTCTTTCTATAATGTAACAGATTTTTTTTTCAACACAACAGTAAAATCCCAAATCAATTGTAAACAAGAAAGAGATAATTTAGTTAAGCTATAGACCTTGAAAGTGTAACAACACATTAGCAACTAAAAGCTATAGAACCTGAATGCATATATAATTAAGGTGGTGGAAAAAATCCCATGATCAGGTCTATGTGAACACATAAAATGATAGCCATACAAAAATAAAGCACGCACAAATTATAAAGCTAGAACTTATCAACTCAGATAAAAAGGAAAAACTCAGAATCACAGCTAAACAAACACAATAAAAATCTTAATGTATGAAAAAAATGGGAGGGCCCATTAGAAAGCTATGATGCTTGAATATGTAAAATTCAGACCAAAAGAAAAATCCCAGCATTATATCTATAAGCATAGAATTATGGATATATTAGGAAAAACACATTAAAAAAAAACACAGGAAGAATCCAATAGTCATGAACTTGAAAGTATAAAATACAAGTATGTCAGTGCTGCAGCAGAACTGTCCTTAGCCAGGGGGCCAATCCATCTGACGGCCGCCCATTACATGAACATGGACATGATAAACAGCCTGACCACCATCTGGCCCATCATTTATGGTCACTCGGTAACCTCTGGTGAGGCCTTTCTCTTTGGCAACTTTTCTAGCCACCAACAAAAGGTGTCCAAGTAGCTGGAGAAGAAAGAAAAGAATGTTTTCAAACTTCTGAATTTCTGTAGTGTTAATGCAGTTTTCTAGTACTAGGGAGATACAGACACTTATCATAAAATAAACCACCCAACCAACAAGAATGTTGATAAAGGAAAATACAAAAGTTGATAATCAAGACAAATGTTAGGGCTGTTTTGATGAATACAGCAGAAGCGTAGGGAATGACGTAAACTAAAAAGAAGAAACACATATTCATAAAGAGATGCGCATGATTCTGTAAAACTTGGTGGGTAGAGAGAGAAATCCCAAGCTCTGGGATATAACAAAAATAAGAATCTAGTCAAAAAAATAATTTTTCCAGGAGTTTATAGCTCGCAGTCAAAAAATGTAACATCAAATTGACAAAAAGCTTCATTTTCCGCACTCATCGTCCTATTATTTGACATATTTTATGCCCTTACTTTTTTGCTCTGAGCCGCTTCAATACTTATTTACGTTTTACCAGGTGAACTGTAGTATTATCGAGGTTAATTAGACAGGTCAGCAGTTAATATTTGTATCACGCAAGTCGTCTAGCCACCTTTAATAGAGTCGATCTTTATTGACACAAGGTGGTAGCGCACGATCGATGAAAAGAAGGCCATACTGTCTAAGAAATCCATCTGAGGGATTTACGCAAACACTGGTGATAATACATAATCGCTTCCGCTGGACCATCTCTGTGTAATTATTACAGATAATCAGTCTGGGGAGACAATATGATGGGAAAGCATCTAGACAAGAAATAAGATAACAGATTTGTTTGTGAGTTTGCATAAAGATGCAATCGGAAGTATTACTGCCTTATTAGAAAGAGGTCACCCATTGGAATTTTAAAATTTGATATTTTAAAACATTCGGGGGATATTAAGATTTAACACCCCGACCCATATAGTTCTAAAGAGCTTACCATTGGCTTGATTTGAGAGCCGGAATAGACTTTAACTTTCATTGGCAAGTTGGTCTAAAATTACAATCTGGGACTTGACCTGAGAAATTGCAATATAATCTAGCAAAATCACAGATCAGACTGCATTGCCACGTCAAGCTAGCAATTCACCAGAGCCAGAGAGAAGGATCGGACAAAGGATTCCAAAATTATAAGTGACAGATTGAAGTATTTGGGCAACTTTGAAACTTAAAAGTAAACCCGCATTTTTAAATACAAAGACTGGAGACCTAAGGAATCAGATCACTCGTCATAAGAGGAATACTAAAATTTCCCAGATCAAGTGATTCAAAAGCATCTAACCTAACATGCTGTGTCCATTCCAACTATGCCAGGAGATTGTAGATCCCATTTGGTGAACCTATATTTTACAAATGTGAATTTGACATGTTTTTCTTGTTAAGTGATTATAAATGAGGCTAGCAACCTCAACATATGAAAATAGTATAGTCATAAACCACCACAGCAAGCACAGGTGATTGCTTCTTGCTAGTCGTACAGAAAACTGATAGCACAGGTGACCCCAGACTCAGAATTGAGCAGTGATGTGTGCATCAAGTGTATCATATGATTTTGTGAGATACGTAAATTGATAATTGTAGTTCAGGCATAAATCATTGCATTTGCGCACATATTTTCCCAGTTTAATACCCAGAAAAATACTGGTGATTTCTAATCATCTTCCCTGAGTTACGCTGTATATAATCAAGAATTTAATTATTCAGAGAGGCTAACATTGGTGGGTGGACAGCGAGAGAATGTGATTGTTAATTTGCAGCCCACAAATGTACTTAGCAGAGGCATTTGTTCTTTTTATTTTGTCTAAAGTTCGTGGAACGAAGCTATCAGACTGTTCGTGGTACAAAGCTGCAAGACTCAAGTTTCGACGTCACTAGTTGTGAGCTAAAAGCAGGTAATCAACACTAACGGCCTACAATGGACAAGTTGTGTGAAGAAGTGCCCTTATCACAAAAGAATTGACGAAACCATGGCTGCAGGACTCACTTAGACCAGCTAAGTTTATTAAGGAAACAGCAAAAAGTCAATTGTTTTTATCAATCCTCAAACCAAGTCTCAATGAAGACAAGTTTATTTACATCTAAAATTCACCATCATTCCATCGCTATTTTAACCTGTTAAGACTAATTGATTATTAAATTTGTTACATATTATTTTAAAACAAAACAATCATAGTTGATTCAGTTATTATAGGTATGATAGCAAACGTATGAGCAAGACTTTTTAATATATATACATCTAGACATATATTTACACCTATAGAGCAAATACTTATAAAAGAATTTTGCTGGATTTACACCAGCTGGGGGCTTGAATGGGCTAAAATAATTGCTTAATTCTTCACAAAAGGCGACGGATCAGATATAACTTAATGGTGCTCTGCCCTATGCAGCAGTGTTCTTGACTTCTGAAAACATCTTGTGAAAACTCCCTTGAGATAGAAGCGTCATTATCCTTCTATCTACAACTCTGACAAGAGTAATCTTGTGCGAAGGTAGACACCTTTGACGACCCATATTAGATACTCTTGAGTGCTGGCCACTGGTGGACCACTACTGCAGAGCTAAGGGGAGGCAATCCGTGGCAACTTGCGACTCGATGCCAGCGCTAGGGACTTGCTACTCAGCCTGAGACTCATTAGGAAAGACTTGATGACAACTTTGTCATATATATTCATACATATTTTATTTCAAAAGTGCCCATATCAATTCTGATTACACTACTGACAACTTTCTGTCTAAGCACTTTACCTGTTCGTCCGAATCTTGAGCATCAGAAAGCTTTACAATAGGCTTCTTGGGAACAACAAGAAAATGCACGGGTGCTTGAGGTGAAATATCACTGAAGGCAACACACTGTTAAAATAAAACAAGTCATCTGATCTCATCTCTCACATATTCAGCTTTTTTGTTTTAAATTCTGGCTGTTTAAAAACAGCAATATCATCATCAATATCCTTCAGCTCCCAGTGGAGCACAGGTTCTCAACATAAACATGCCAAGTCCGCTTGTCCTGTGCCATCAGTTCAACACCTTTCCATATTTTCTTTATCCCTTTCATATCTATCTTCATGTGTTTTTGGTCTCTCTCTAAATCTTTTACCCTGCGGATTCCAGAACAGGGACTGGCTACCTTGTAATGCTGTCAACTGGTTTTCTGAATGTGTGTCCTATACAATGCCAGCATCTTCTATTCCAATGGTGTCAGTCTGGTTCTTATCATTAGTTACACATAACTGATCTAGTCATACCATCTCAATCCTTCAATTATGTACCAGGGCTCAGGTTATGAAAGTCTTTATTTTTCAGGTTGTCATTTTCTGTTGTTCTTCATGTTTCAGGGTCATATAATAGGAATGTCTTGATACCTGAATTGAAGATTCTGATTTTTGTGTTGGATTTGGTTTCTTTTGATGTCCATTTATTTCCCAAAGCAATAAAAGTTGCTATTGCTTTTTTGTATTCTTATTTTGATAACATATGTTACTCCAACTTTGTCTATATTGATTTAAAGATATACGTATGATTCCACATCTTGTAGGAACGGATCTTCCAGTGCAAAGATATATGTTTGATTCCACATCTTGTAGGAACGGATCTTCCAGGGCAAAGATATATGTATGATTCCACATCTTGTAAGAACATATATTCCCATGCAAAGATTTATATATATATATATATATATATATATATATATATATATCTATATGCATATATATATATATATATATATATATATATATATATATATATATATATATATATATATATTCCACATCTTGCAGGAACAAATCTTCCAGTGCAAAGATATTTGAATGATTCCACATCTTGTAGGAACGGATCTTCCAGTGCAATTTGGTTATTGTTCTTTGCATTTATTCCCATAATCTTTGTCTTGTGTTTGGAAACCGATGAGGCATTATCGAGTCCCCCTTAAGTTCACTAACATAATAAAGAGCATATGAAATGTAGAATCCTCTATAAAGGACAAATTAATCAGCCCTTTAAGATAAGAGCTGGAATGCAGCACAGATGCCTCATCACAAATTTTTTCTTACTAGCTATTGGCTGAGTTATGAAAACATCATAACCAACAAAAATTGACTCTGAAAGAAAATAGTTTTACAATAGATTTTGCTGATAACCTGGCTCTTCTGTCCCATAATCGTAAACAGATACAAGGCAAAATTAGAACTGCAGTCAGCGACCCATAGCTTGATTGCTTGCATCAGGGTCAGCGAACCAGAGCTGACCAAGACCGTACTCCACCTCCACATGGTGGTCCTGGAAACAGTCTGTAGCAGTGCAGTCTGGCTGAGCGAATACGGATCGCAGAGGGGGCAAACCCGGTCCCAAAAAATGCCGTGCTGAAGTCGGATGTGTCGACCGAAAGGTGCAGATATCACAGCTACGGCGTAAACAGACACAACGCAACCACCGTCCTTTTCAGGGCGAACGAGGAAGAAGAAGAAGAACAGCTGATGACTGGTCACAGCGACGGGGTTTGAAAATACTGCACGAAAAAAAGCATTACACTGACACAGCTACGCTATCTCCTAGGTTTATTGTTAGCACATACTATATTAGATTTTTAAATATTTTTACAAGATTCCAGTGCTTCCCTCAAAACATAAGCTGCCTTTGGGTTGGGCTCTTTATGTGAGGCATTACTGCCACAGGCCCTGTCTGTTCTTGTACATTCCTTATAGGTAGATTTGCCTATTTAGCTATATGGTGAGGCGCTGCCTAAAAAAAAAAAAAAAAAAAAAACTTTTCAACTCCAAAGGGAAAGGGAGCTCTTTGGGTCAGTGGCAGTTTCAGGCCTAGGCCTAGCGCACAATGTATCATGTCATAACCCTCCACTCCCAAAGGAGCATAGGCCTTCAACAAACACATGCCAAGTCCTCCTGTCACGTGCCATCATCTCAAGTTCTTTCCATGTTCTCCTCATCATTTTCACCTCTGTTTCCAACTCTCTTCTCCATGTACTTCTTGGTCTTCCTCTGCCTCTCTTGCCCTGGGGGTTCCAGAACAAGGACTGCCTTGTAATGCTATCAACAGGTTTCCTCAGTGTGTGTCCTATCCATCGCCATCGTCTTCTTCTCATTTCTTGTTCCACTGGCATTTGTCTAGTTCTTGTCATTAGTTCCACGTTGGTAACCTTGTCATACCATTTTAATCCCTCTATTCTACGCAAGCACCCATTTATGAAAGTCTGTAGCTTTTTGGTTGTTGTCTTTGTTGTTCTCCATGTCTCTGAGCCATACAATAGGACTGACTTCACATTTGAGTTGAAGATTCTTATTTTCGTGTTGGATCCTATTTCTCTTGATCTCCATATATTTCCCATTGCAATGAAAGCTCCTCTTGCCTTTTGTATTCTTATTTTGATATCGCTGTCTGTCCCTCCAACTTTGTCTATATTACTGCCAAGATATGTGTATGATTCTACATCTTGTATTGGTGTTTCTTCAAGTTCAACCCTGTTATCATTACCTGCATTTATTCGCATTATTTTTGTCTTTTCCCTGCGCACAATGTATGCTCACCTTTAAAACAAGAATTTATTTCAGAGGGAGAGTCACAAGTTCAAACTTGCCTAGGGTGTCGCACGCTAAAAACGCCGATGTCTTGGGTTCAATATGATAATGGTACTCAATCTTTCAAACCTCCATTTCAATAAAAACAATGGCATATCTAAACTTGGACATTTCCCATTCACGCTATAAGCAGCAGCTTAAAACTGCACTGGTCGTGTGCTTACTAGAATTATAATAGCCCCTTCAGTCATAACTGACTATGGGAATGCGCCCCTGAGGTGACAGCCCTCAGCTGCTGATTTTCCTGGTTCTTCGACGGTGATTTTTAGACGTTTTCTCCTCTCTTCTGCTTGTTAACCCTCAAATAATATAACCATACAAAGGCCTGCCGGCATCTCCCAGTTTTAACACATTTACAAACCCAAATCTATTAGGTGCAAAAGCTCGTACATTAAACAATTACCTGGTCATCCTCATGAAGAAAGTCTGCTGGTATTTCGCGGCGAATTATTTTACCAAATATTGTGACCCCTCCAGGTTTAGCAGACTGTGCCAACTCAACTTCCGACGCCATTTTGAAATAGTTTACTACCGCAATAGCAAATTTCCGATTCTCTTTATTTTTTCGGGGAGGTCCGATCACCAAAATACGGAAACCAGACTGTTTCCCCTTGAATCGCAATGAAAGATTCATTAACAGTAAGCGGCTGCATTTTGAGCAGCGGGATTAAAGTCTTGCAAATATTGCTTTAAAGCCTTTTCTAGTCTAAGAGAGCTAATGGCACATCCAATGCAAAGACAAGAACATTAATACATAGAGCTACAAAGGTGGAAACGGATCAATAGGCCTATTTGTGCTTCATAGACTATATTAGGCATGTGAAATTCATAGAACTGTGGAGGCAGAGAGATTTAGATATTGGAAACCAGATTTTATTATCTCGAGTTTACTCAGGGCCGGATTAAGCTTGTGCGGGGCCTGTAGCATATGTTAAGAAAGGGGCCCTATATTAAAAAAAAAAAACAATAAAACAACACAAACATATTTGAACACATACATTTTTAATTTGCATAGTAATTATCATTATCAATTAATTCGTGCTTGTAATCCTATAAACTTGTCACTCATGTTGCTGGCGTTGTCATAACTTTGACCACGGCAGCCTTTAATATCAATGTCATTTGCCTTTAAAAAATTAAGTAGACTTTTAGTAAGCTGTTCAGTACTATGACCTTCCATATCCAAAACTGTCACAAATCTTTCAACTGGTCCAGATGGCAAAACATAGCGCAGAGTCAAAGTCAGCTGGTCCATATTAGATATATCTGGAGTAAAATCCAATGAAATGGAATAATACTTGTATTTCTTCACTTCACAGAGAATGTGATCCAGTATGCTGGATCCAATCAGATTGATGAATTCCTCACACGTTGTTTTAGATAGATATGATGTATGTCCAAATCCTTTGTTTCCATGAGTACTTATATGCTCTGCCAGAAAAGGGTCAAACTTGGCCAGTAATTCTAACAACCCTAAGTAATTCCCGTTATAAGGGTACCCAACAATTTCATCACTGCCACGAAATGAAAGGCCTCGTTCTGCTAAAAACTTCACAACTTCAATTATTCGCTCTAGAAGTTCGTGCCAATACTTTTCTAGAATGTCCATTTGTTTCACAAGATGGGAATCGACACGTTCACCTTTGTTTTTACGCATCAACAGTGAAATTAAAGCTTGTCTATGTGAGGAGCTTTCTTCAGGTCAACGCAATAGATTGCTTGCATTTTTCCAGTCATTAAATCCTTCCGCAGTAAACTTTGATGAACATTCTGAACTCATAAGCTTGCATGGGAAACAGAATAGGCGCCTTTTACTTTCTGAATAGCATAACCATTTTCTTGCATGTTGCTTGTTTGTAAGTTTATGAAGTTTTTCTCTTCCAGAAGCATAATTACGTCCAATATCTCTGTCTACTGCTCATTTTTTGAGTTTTCTAACCTTACAAATCAAGAAATTTTAATCAAGATCGAAAGAGAGTGCGAGCACGCCGTATACCTCAATTAAAACAGGAAGTTTCCGTTTCCTAAATTCTAGTTTTTATTGTTAATGCAAATTCATTTCACAAAGAACGAAACAAAATTAGAGGGGCAGTCGCCTAGAGCCAAAAAAGTGGCTTCCGTCCAAACGTCACCAAATTTTCAACGCCACTTAAATGGCTTCCGTCCGCAAACAGTTAAGATTAAAATAATGAAGAGTCACACTAAGTCACCCTCTTATGCTCTCTCTCTCACAATTTCGTGACACCAAATGAAAAGGCGCTAAAGATGGCATAAATCACAAGATCATTGTTTTAACGCTCGTATTTTTTTTCTTCTCTCTAACAAGCGGCACTCGAGCTTTCCAGCTCTTTTGGCCCAATGACATGTCATTGCGAGGCTGGGGGGTCAGTGGACTTTCCTTCCAACCCGGTCAGGAGCTTCGCTCCTTCCCATCAACGCTCGTATTAGAAGATGACCAAAAAATTATGTACACATTTATTGGCGCGGGGCCCCTAAAAGCGCGGGGCCCGTAGCATATGCTACTTGTGCTACTACGTTAATCCGGCTCTGAGTTTACTACATTATATATCGTAATTATAACCCATCAAGGATTGAACGGGATACTTTGTTTTTAAAAAAATGTAAGCATGAGCCAGAGTTGAGGCACCACACGAAGGATGGCTCTCGACCGAGCAAGATGGAAACAGTTTGTTGCTGCCCTACAAAACGCCACCAGGCATGATAGTCACTGATTGCTTTGTCAATCAGTAGCCAAGGACCAAAGAAGGACGAAGAACATATTGACGACATTTCTATCAATTCGTTCAATCTTTACTTGTAAAAATACTATTTACAGAATTTACTTGTTTAAGATATACCTAGCGACTAAGGAAGGTTAGGCATGGGGCTGGTTACCCCATCCTGTAAAAAAATTTAAACCACAAAAAACTTCAACAAACATGGACAAGTCAATTAAGGAAAATAAAACACAGCCATCCAAGACAGGGGAAGGTCCTCTCGCAGGGAGGCGTATGATGCAACACAGAGAAAGCCGAAAGGAGTCTGTGTTACTGACTAACCTTCTTTCTTCTAGGAGAACTTCCAGATTTGGCACCTGGAATGTTCGGACATTGAACGAACAAGTGAAAGCGGCACAAGTAGCAGCAGAAATGAGGGAATATAAAATCGAGGTTCTGAGACTGTGTGAAACAAATTGGAAGGGGGTAGACAGGAAGAAACTCATCACAGGTGAATTGGTGCTGTCCTCGAGACATGAAGACGAAAGTTCACACCACAATGAAGGGGTAGCTCTTATGTTATCTAAAGAAGCACAGAAAGCACTCATTGAATGGGAAGCCGTTGGATTCAATAAATCAAGCAGCAAATCAAAACTGTATGGAATGAGACATGTAAAGAAATACTGGAGAAAAGAGAACGACGACAAAAAGCATGGATAACAACAGAAACCATCAATAAGAAAAAAGACAGAAAAAACAAGAAAGAAGATTTAAACACAAGCAAAACCAGAAGTTCCAAAGCCAAGGCTCAAGAAGTGTACACAGAAGCAAACAAAGAAGTAAAAAGAAGTATCAAAAGAGACAAGAGGAAGTATATTGAGGAGTTGACAAGAGAGGCAGAAGATGCTGCAGCCAAAGGAAATATGAGAGAACTGTATAACTGCACAAAGAAGCTAACAGGGAAATACAAGCAAACAGGTTGCCTCATAAAAGACAATAATGGACAATGTCGCAGATATATTTGATGGTGCACTCTAATTGACGTTGAATGAGAATTCAATTGTCGCATAAAGAGTTTATTATAGTAAGGAAGATGTGTAGAAAGCACATAGACCTTTAGACACTAGTTTTCACAGAGGTGAGCTAGTGTTGAGGGAAAGAGTTAACAGAACGGTACAGGTTGGTTTCAGTGATGCTCTCACCGTGTAGACTACCAACTCTTGTGTTGCGTTATGAAGTTCAGGTGCTGACGAGGTGTTAACTGCTTAAAGCTGTAGACTGCTCAGGGCTATAGACTGCACAGGGTTGCTGACTTGTGATCACCGCCAGATTTGAGACGTAAGCACTAGTTCTCTCTGTAGCATAGAGCAACTAGGCGGTTTACTCGCAACAATTTACAGCAATCAAAATCCAGAAACTGGCTAGGATTCTGCAACTGGGCTGTGGAAGATAATGCAGGTAATCAATCTTCTGTTTGTTTTTACAGATATATTAACTACAGCCACTCTGGACATTTCGTCTCAGAATGGTGCCTAATAATATATTTACCTGAAACCATAACGTCAGTCTTCCTTAAATGCGACTGTCCGTTTGTTTACAAATTCCTGTCTATCGGTAGTCTCACACTGGTCGGGTCAGTAAGGTCAACCTTTGTTAAAAGCAGACGCCTTGCCGTGTGCGTCCATGCGTGACTGCATTGGAGGAATGCTATTTCATTCACTCGTTCCTTGAACAACATGGTTCTTCTCTCGTTCACAACAGTTTGCTTCATCACATTCCTAATACAATTAGCTTGTAGTACTTTCTCATATCAGCCAGTACTTACATCATTATAATGCATCAATAACATTCATAATACATAAAATGCAAAATAGCTATCAATCTAATGTAAAGAAATAAAACCACAATATTTAGTATTTCACACTTTACATCCATTAACTAATCCCTTGATATTAGAGTTAGCTAATTAAGCGAATACTGAGAGTTTGCTTACCGCTCAGGACTTTATCCACAGCTTAAGAAATAGAACTTTAGTAGCTTTTACTCTAAATCACATATACTGTAAATATGAGGTAAGTTGAGGTTTCTATTCTATAACTTATAAGCGTGCGTTGTCTTCCCAACGGTTAACCAGCAAGTGATCTTAAAACTCAGCATATGTTCGCATGAAGTTAAAATATTCCTGTTCCCACGCCAAGAGTTAATTATTCCCGTATCATGCTCAGGCACGTACCAAGATTTATCGGCGTTCTCCAGTTGACCACTGAACACGGAAATATAATACTCTGGGAACCACTGGTTTCGACCAAGCTAATAAATCGTATAGACATCTTTAAAGAAATGCTTTTAAGTGCCTTTTGTAGAAGAAGCTAGAATTTTGATAGTATGACAGGACTAATAGTGAAGACTTGAAAAAATAGCTAAAGACACGATCGCAGGTGCAACTATTTCCGTAGAGAACACAGACAAATGTGAAGGAAAAGAAAAGTAAGGAATTTTAAAATAATCTAGACGAAAACTTCGAGCACTCTGTGACAGACAACTGCTCAGCAATATACAAGAGCAAATGAAAAGGTGGACGGAATATTTTTAGGACCTTCTCAATAGACCAGCTCCACAAAACCCACCAGACATCCAGCCAGCAGAAGAAGAGCTACAAATTAACTGTGTAAGACCAACGAAGGAAGAAATAAAGAAAGCCAAAAAGCTTCAAAGAGATGGAAAAGCGGCTGGACCTGATGGCATTCCAGCAGAGGCCATCAAAGCAGATATCCACACGGCTACAGAGATGTTATATAAATTACTTGGTAAAGTCTGGGAAAAGGAAGAAATACCAACAGAATGGAAGGAAGGATATCTGGTTAAGTTGCCTAAGAAGGGAAATTTACAAGAGTGCACAAATTATAGAGGAATAATGTTACTATCCGTGCCAGGAAAAGTATTAAACAGGATTATCCTCGAGAGATTAAAAGAGTTCATAGGCAAGAAACTGAGAGATGAACAAGCAGGTTTTCGACAAAACAGATTGTGGTGGGTTTGATGTTAATACAGTTTGTTGTAAAGAAATCTTAGTGTACTGAATGAGGTCAGCTGTGAAGGTCCCTGAATATAATAAATATTAGAGTAAATTTCCAGGGCACCTTTCTACTACCACCACTATGATCTCATTCAGACTTATTCTAGATAGAATGTAAGATGACTACGTTTGGTGTCTAGGGTTATGAAATGTTAGTGTAAGGTTGCATTAACCAACTAAACATATAAACAATTACACAAATTATTTTATTATCTAATACAACACAACAGTACCACGACAATCACATACAAACTACACTTTAAAAGACACGACAACCTTCAGCTCCCACTTCTTCAAGAATGATGGTGGTTTACAGTTGTCTCCGAAAAAAGCAAGACTGTGGCATGAATATATCGGCCCACTGTAGTCTGGCACCAGTTATTGACAGCAACCACAACCCTCTGAAATCAGAAGGATATGCCTCCTTCGTAATCAACAGCCTACAATACTATTCAACAACCAGTACAGGCACATTACAAACAAACATGCAAGATCAGCTCTTTACGACAATCCCTTTCACCAGTTTCTTTTGATGTGACCAGGTATACCAGTATTCCTCCCCTAATAGTTACAACGCCTCTGCAATTCCAGCAATAATCTGTTGTCCATACAATAGGATAGGTATTATGCTCCTGATGATAATCCTATATAATTTAGTTGGTCTACACCTCTCTGATAGTCTTTCATATGCTGGATCAATCTCTAGACTCTGTTTTGAGTCTGCCATAGACTCACTTACTTACAGTCGTATGTTAGTATCTCACATTCAAATTTTATTTTAAATAAAATGTTAAGAAAATCAATCTTACCACAGATGCAAGGAAATAACACAATTAAACGATGACTAGCAATAGAAATATGGCACATTTTCGATCTGCCCTATGTCCAGGCTTTTCCTATGTTAGAAAATTTCTCCGCCTGCTCTCATCGATCTTGCTTTACACAAAATTTATTTGAAATGGCAGTGAACAGTCCCCGTTTCGTACCAGTATCTACTGCTTTGTCCAATGGGACCATGTTTACATTTATTTTTGAATCTATCGTTTCAAATAACAACTCCCAATATGTTTCCAAGGCAAATATATTTTTAGTTTTAGGTCAACCAATCATACTTCGCCTTCCTTCAAAATCCACCCAATCAAATATCCCGTACCTTTTAACCTCATTTACCCAAAGTCGTTTTTTTTTTTTTCTTCAAAACATGCCATAAAAAATTATAAGCAGGCATGATCTTTACTTGACAGTCTGGTCGGATCCACTATAGTATTATGGCTATAATTAGTTAATTAATGGACTATTTGCGTAACTATTACCATATTCTTTGTCAACAAGTCCTAAGGTACACGAATATACAATTTATATGGGACTAGTTGGCTTGGTTTCAGAAGTACATAGACAGTTTTTTTTTTTTTCTATGTTAGTGTTTTTTTATTTTTTAGGCGGTAGCATAGTTTAGTCTGACCCTGGCTTCCACAGCCAGTCCATGGTTCGATAAAACTCCCAGGCATAGGCTGGGGAAACGCAAGCTTACCGCTACAAGGTATAGGTACCAAATGGGTCCTAAGAAAAATTCACCGAAATACCATCACCAACCAAGATCTGCTTACTCGTGGCAAGGTTAAGGCGGCCATGCATGCCGACACATCACCCTCGTGGCCGCTGGGTTGGTCATATCCTCAGGAGACCCCGATAACACACAAGAACAGCTATGCCCAATGAAGGAAAGCGAAATGCGAGGCCGTGTAAAAACGGGTTCCTTTACTGTGGAGGCTGAGATGCACTCTGGGAAGGTTGGGGCACTGCCGGCGTGATGCCGACCAAATCAATCCCCTCGTGTGCCGACTAGGCGTCAAGGCCATAACTGCTTTGGGTCTAACACCAAGGATCCCAATATGAAGAATGGCTTGGTTCAGTGTACCCAGTTTTTTTTTTTTATGTTAGTGTTTTTACCTTTTTTTCTACTACGCGTTCAATTCTTTTCCATGTGCTGTCTTCTCTATTTACGTGATAATTACGTCCTTTGAAATAAGAGCTAAGGTTGTTTTTGTGACACGAGTTGTCTGCATGTTCTAACTTTTTCCTCGTATTTTGGGGAAACCCCTAAGGCAAGGCTTGCCCCTGTGCTAGTGTTGGCTTTTAGTTTAAAATCAATGCGAAACGAATTAGCATTTCAACTATCCTTGCCCCTCCTCGTTCCACAATGCATTTTAGGGAAATGTTTCTTAGAACTAGGTGTAATGGTTACCACACTGCGCTGGCGATCGGGTGATCCAGGTTCAATCCCGGGCGAGGACATTTGAACGAGTGTCGTCGACCGGGACTTGGACTGGATACATTCGAGCCCTTGCGAAGACATTTGAAGTAGTTTCGTCGACCATGGACTGGCGGCTCCTGAGCCGACCCAGCTCTAATGGGTACCCTCCGAAGACGGCGAGTATCTGCCTGAATGGTGAGTGGACACCTGTCAGTGTACAGGGAAAAAAAGGGATACTCACGTAAAAATCAGTCTCAGGTTAGATATACTAACCGGAGATTCTCGCTTCGAGTAAAAGCGGGCTGTGACGTATAATGGAAAGAGAGCCTACAGTAATCTGACAGTCTGTTTGTGACCTCATTCGTTCTATGCTTTGCTAGCAAAAACCAGACATTTACAGCCTGTGTTTACTCACTTTTTCACCCACGCCTCTTTTCTTTGAACATAATCAAACGAAGTTTACAAACTTTCGTGACCTGTCAGTCATAACAGGTAGCGAATCAGGTTTGTTTACCTAGTTTTCTCACGCGAGCTTATCTGTCAGTTATACGATACCTGACAGACCGCACGTGAAAAACCACAGACCCTTTGAAGTTCGTACTCAGGGGAGTCAGAAAATCCCCTGGGCTCTTTGATCTTCAGAAACGGGAAAAATCTTCGAGAAACCCGTTACACGGATATAAGTCTTTTAATGACGGTTGAAACCTCGCCAGAAGGCCGACCGTAAACTTTTATCTGGGAACTCTGTTCTGATTCTCCGTTACTCACACAATAGTGCGAAATGTAACATCATCTATAGATCAGAGAAAAATAATGATATATAAACTGTGTTTTCTTAAACCTGCTATCAGTTGTCACTCAGAATTTTTGGATAGGCTAAGCACGTAGCTCTAGAACCATTGTGGAAAATGTGTTAATAGCATTCGTGGGTATTTTCATTCTGATTTTTTGGTAATAGAAGATAGTGCTTACGTGTTTAAAAGTGTTAAGCTTTTACCATTATAATTCACTTAGATTTTCTAGCTGTTAAAACACTAGTTAAATAAAATAACGCGTAGCTATTTCATACCAGATGTTCATTTATCATGTTAATTTTCACCACACGCTTTCTCACACAAGAAGAGACGGTCTTAGCTGACTGGTTAAGTGCTAGACGCGACTGATAGTGACAGAAAATAATTCACGTTTTATTTCATTGTGCGTATTTATTATAAGTGCCTATTATTTAATCTCATACGACTAAACTATCAGATGCCGACCAAATTAATAGCTAAGCGACGTGCGATAGGGTAGGCTAAAGACACCGTGTGCCTTTTAAATTTAATCAGGACTGACGGAGTGGATAAGAGATCGTCTTGTCCCCGTCTGTGTGCATATATGTAGCTATATAGTGTAGTAGCATTTTTCCATAAATGTTTATTATACCGTATATTCCTAGCAGACCTGATCAAGGGCGTCCAGCGGTCTTTTGGTCTTTTTCCTTTTTACTGATTGGTTAATGTTGTCGTTTCTTGGCTTGTGCGGCACCAATTTCATTGGTGAGCAAGTTTTGCCAACGATACATGAAAAACATTTTAACGTGTAAAATTTAACTGGACTTACAAAACCCAGCAATATTTTTTCAATTTTATCAGCCCACTGGGGTGGTGAAAAAAATAACATTCATTCCCGACTTCTGACAGTCGTATTCAAGCGTAGCATCCAAAACTTACGCTGTTTCAGAATCGGCACTCTACCATAGAGCCAGCCGATAGGATTATCATCATCATCATATGTAACATTTTTAGCAACCAGAGGTTTCCCAATACTGGAAGTATTTTCCTCTTTTAACTGTGAACCCCAAGATCACGTTTTCTACATCAACTATTGGCGGTGACATTTTGTCCATCCAGGAAAAAACCCACACCAGATTCGGCGTTCACCTCACTAGTCTTTATTTGTAGAGGGTGGACTGGGGCCAATTTGGGAATTAAACCTGACTTTTTTATATTCAGGATAATTGTATTTCCAAGGACTCGAGCTGTCTTGAGATATGACAATGCACGTTGATCGGTCTCCAAGGTAAATCGAGCTCCCAGAAGATAACGCTGCAATTTGGATAAGCAGAATACAACGACAAGGAGCTCCCTGTCGACGATAGGATAACGTTGCTCCGTGGGTGTTAACTTTCTGCTGACATACAGCGTTGCGTGCATGCAGCCTTCAAATTCCTGCATCAATGTTCCCCTTATCGCTGTATTGGACGCATTGACTCTGAGGGTAAAAGGTAGAGTAGCGTCAGCCAATCTCAAAATAGGCATTTTAGAAAATGAACATTTAAGTGCATGTAAGGCAACATCACAAACATGAGTCCAGATGACTCTGTTTGGAGAATCTTTCTTCACCAACGAGGACAAAACTGAAGTTATGTCTGAAAAATTAGGTACAAATTTCCTATAGAAGTTGACCAGGCCAAGGAGACTGCGAACTTGCTTCTTAGTTCGAGGAATTTCAAGGTTTAAGATTTTAGAAATAGTAGAGTCCTCAGGTTTAAGAAATCCACCTCCCACGTTATGGCCTAGAAAAAAAATTTAAGTGAATCCCACTCTCGTCTTGGAGGGTCTAGCAGTAAGGATATGTAGGCGCAAAGTATTTAATAAAGACTGGATACCTACAATATGTTCATCCCAAGAGCGATGGAATAAACAAATACCATCTATATAGGTGATTAAATCTTCACGGTCAGAAAAGAGTCTTCGCATCATGCGAAAAAAGGCAGCAGTAGATACACTAGTAGATGCATAGTAACACCAGACGGCGGAGCAAACAAAGACATCAACAACAGAATGAACAAAGCAAGAACAGCCTTTTTTAGTCTAAACAACATCTGGAAGTCCTCTCTGTACAGCACAAGCACAAAATTAAGATTATATCAGAGCTGTGTGCTTTCTGTGCTTCTCTATGGTGCGGAGAGCTGGAGAGTTACAGAGAAGGAAATGTCAAAATTGTCCTCTTTTCACACAACATGCCTAAGAAAAATTCTCCGAATTTTTTGTCCGAATACCATCACCAACCAAGATCTGCTTACTCGGAGCAAGCAAGAGGACATGCACACCATCATAGCTGGCAGACGCTGGAGCTGGGTTGGCCATTTCCTCAGAAGAGACCCCGATGCCATCACAAGAACAGCTATGCTATGAACCCCTGAAGGAAAACGAAAGAGAGGCCGACCAAAAACAACTTGGCGGAGGACTGTGGAGGCTGAGATGCAAAGAATGAACCAGAGTTAGGGCACTGTACGAAGGATGGCTGCCGACCGAGCTGTCGTGGTTGAGTTAGAGTGTAGAGTATTTGTCGAGTTGGACAACTGTAGTGAAATCGACAAGGGATAGTGGACTGACAGGGTTATAGATTACACACACAGAAAGGTGTAAATAGGAGATGGACTTGAGACAACCTGGAAGAAGATTTACCAAAATGATCTCTCTCTCCAAGCCTCAACTCACTTATGTCTGTCTAAGCACCTCCTGCTCTCTCTCTTTTCTCTTATCATACATAGAGATTATAGTAAAGAGCTAAAAATACAAATATGGATGGAAAGGTCGTGAACAGCGCATTAATAAATGTGTAAAATTTATTAAAGAAGAAAAGCATGAAAATAATGCATATCATCACAACAACATAAAATTACATCAATAATCAATCAAATATGCAAATACTCCAACAACCACACACACAGATCACCGACATGAACCTGTAGAACACAAAGAGATAAATAATCGAGTGACAGTCCTTCGGTTTTCGGGGACCAGCTGAAGTAACTCCAGTAAGTGGTGTTTTCGTATATATATCCTCCATCGGTGATGGAATTAACCTGAATAACATCACTGTATAGGCGCTATCGTTGGTGACCCCCCCTACTGGCGCGAGTTGGGCTGGGGGACGCTGTTTATCTCCTGCTGACCAACTGATTGAACTGGGCGACAGCCTGTCTGCTTTTCGGGGACCAAATGTACTAGCTCCAGGAAGTGAATTACTTGTAGATCCTTCGTGAGGGACTAGC
>JAMPIV010012612.1:92500-172748 GCA_024509875.1 Oreohelix idahoensis | reverse complement strand
ATTTTGAATCCTCCTGAAATAAAAGATCTGTATTCTAACAATTCTTAGATATGTTTCCCACCTTATTTATGTTCGCCGCCTCCTAGGCCCTGGACTGTCCGCTGGGGACTTACAATTGTAATGCTTCACTCCTGCATGTATTATTTTATGTATATTTAGGCTATGACCATCCCAGTAAAATGCTGCACCACAAATAACACATGTGCAAAGATCTTCATACAGTATTCTTTTATGTAATTGTAGGCTAGTCCACTGTGAGTAAATTCTGCACCACAAAACATCACACTTGTAAGGCTTCTCTCCTGTATGTATTCATTTATAATTTAGTAGACTACCACTTCTCATAAATGCTGCACCACAAAACAGCATACACTTTGCAAGTTTTCTCTCCTGTAATATATTCTTTGTGTGGAATATTTCTGTGTGTAAATGCTGAACCAATAAAACGTGACAATTGTAAGGTTTTCCCTCCTGTATGTGTTTTTCTCATAACATTTTTGTAGGCAACCTCCTCTTCGGGTAAATGCTGCTTCACAGACATCACCACATTTAAGGCCTACTACTTTATGTATTCACTTATATTTTTGTAAGTTACTTGTCTCACACGAAATGCTCGCACCTACAAACATTACACTTGTAAGGAATCTCTCATGTACACATTCTCTTCTGTTTTTTTGTAGTCTTTCTTCCAACAAATAAATGCTCCAACACACAAACATCATACACCAGTAGGTATCTCCCTCCTGTATGCATTCATTTATGTTTCTGTAAACTATATGTACATAAAATGCTTCATTACAATTACACTTCCCTTGCATTGTATCCTTTGATGTAATTGTAGACCACTACTCTGAGTAATTTGCCTAAGGAAAATATCTCAAATTTTCTGGCTGAACGTCATCACCAGCGAAGAACTGTTAAATGTGAGCCACCAAAGAATATCATCACCAACCAAGAACTGCTAATGTGGAGCCCACCAAGAACAATCATCACCAACCAAGAACTGCTAATGAGGAGCCACCAAGAACATCATCACCAACCAAGAACTGCTAATGTGGGAGCCACCAAGAACATCATCACGACCAAGAACTGCTTAAGTGGAGCCAACAAGAACATCATCACCAACCAAGAACTGCTAATGTGAGCCACCAAGAACATCATCACCAACCAAGAACACCATCATTCAACCAAAAACTGGCTAATGTGGAGCCACCACCAAGAAGACATGTGCACCTAATGTAAATGGGTAGATGCTGGGACTGGGTGGGCAACATCCTCAGACATCATCACCAGAACTACCATGCTATAGACTCCAGACAGAAAGTGAAAACAAGGACTCTGCCAAAAGCCACCAGACAGAGAACAGTGGAGGCTGAAAAAGCACTAACATAAACAAGAGCTGGGGCACCAAACATGAAGAATGGCTGTTGACCGAGCAAAGTAAAGACAGTTTGTTGCTGGGCCCCACAAGTGCCCCCAGAACATGTTGGTCACTTGATTGTTTTGTCAGTCAGCACCAAGGAAAACCTGCCAAAAGTAGAGACAGTTTGTTGTTGGCCCCCACAAAGGTGCCCCCAGACATGTTGGTCCACTGATTGCTTTGTCAGTCAGCACCAAGGGCACCAAAGTTGGCAGACAGACAGTAGACAGTTGCTGCCCCCACAAGGTGCCCCCAGACATGTTGGTCACTGATTGCTTTGTCAGTCAGCACCAAGGACCAAAGTAGACAGTTTGTTGCTGGGCCCCACAAGGTGCCCCCAGACATGTTGGTCACTGATTGCTTTGTCAGTCAGCACCAAGGACCAAAGTACAGACAGACAGTATGTTGTTGCCCCCACAAGGTGCCCCCAGACATGTTGGTCACTGATTGCTTTGTCAGTCTGTACCAAGGACCAAAGTAGAGACAGTTTGTTGTTGCCCCCACAAGGTGCCCCCCAGACATGTTGGTCACTGATTGCTTTGTCAGTCAGCACCAAGGACCAAAGTACAGACAGACAGTATGTTTTTGCCCCCACAAGCTGCCCCCAGACATGTTGGTTACTGCTTGCTTTGTCAGTCAGCACCAAGAAACAGAGTGGAGACAGTTTGTTGTTTCCCCCACAAGGTGCCACCAGACATCTGAGGCACTGATTGCTTTGTCAGTCAGCACCAAGGACCAAAGTAGAGACAGTTTGTTGTTTCCCCCACAAGGTGCCCCCAGACATGTTGGTCACTGATTGCTTTGTCAGTCAGCACCAAGGACCAAAGTAGAGACATTCTGTTGTTGCCCCCACAAGGTGCCACCAGACATGTTGGTCACTGATTGCTTTGTCAGTCAGCACCAAAGTAGAGACAGTTTGTTGCTGCCCCCACAAGGTGCCCCCAGACATGTTGGTCACTGATTGCTTTGTCAGTCAGCACCAAAGTAGAGACAGTTTGTTGCTGCCCCCACAAGGTGCCCCAGACATGTTGGTCACTGATTGCTTTGTCAGTCAGCACCAAAGTAGAGACAGTTTGTTGCTGCCCCCACAAGGTGCCCCCAGACATGTTGGTCACTGATTGCTTTGTCAGTCAGCACCAAGGACCAAAGTAGAGACAATTTGTTGTTGCCCCCCACAAGGTGCCCCCAGACATGTTGGTCACTGATTGCTTTGTCAGTCAGCACCAAAGTAGAGACAGTTTGTTGCTGCCCCCACAAGGTGCCACCAGACATGTTGGTCACTGATTGCTTTGTCAGTCAGCACCAAGGACCAAAGTAGAGACAGTTTGTTGTTGCCCCCACAAGGTGCCACCAGACATGTTGGTCACTGATTGCTTTGTCAGTCAGCACCAAGGACCAAAGTAGAGACAGTTTGTTGTTGCCCCCCACAAGGTGCCACCAGACATGTTGGTCACTGATTGCTTTGTCAGTCAGCACCAAAGTAGAGATAGTTTGTTCTTGCCCCCACAAGGTGCCCCCAGACATGTTGGTCACTGATTGCTTTGTCAGTCAGCACCAAAGTAGAGACAGTTTGTTGTTGCCCCCCACAAGGTGCCACCAGACATGTTGGTCACTGATTGCTTTGTCAGTCGGCACCAATGACCAAAGTAGAGACAGTTTGTTGTTGCCCCCCACAAGGTGCCACCAGACATGTTGGTCACTGATTGCTTTGTCAGTCAGCACCAAAGTAGAGATAGTTTGTTCTTGCCCCCACAATGTGCCCCCAGACATGTTGGTCACTGATTGCTTTGTCAGTCAGCACCAAAGTAGAGACAGTTTGTTGTTGCCCCCACAAGGTGCCCTTAGACATGTTGGTCAATGATTGCTTTGTCAGTCAGCACCAAAGACCAAAGTAGAGACAGTTTGTTGTTGCCCCTCCAAGGTGCCACCAGACATGTTGGTCACTGATTGCTTTGTCAGTCAGCACCAAAGACCAAAGTAAAGACAGTTTGTTGTTGCCCCCACAAGGTGCCCCCAGACATGTTGGTCACTGATTGCTTTGTCAGTCAGCACCAAAGTAGAGACAGTTTGTTGTTGCCCCCACAAGGTGCCCCTAGACATGTTGGTCAATGATTGCTTTGTCAGTCAGCACCAAAGACCAAAGTAGAGACAGTTTGTTGTTGCCCCCACAAGGTACCACCAGACATGTTGGTCACTAATTGCTTTGTCAGTCAGCACCAAAGACCAAAGTAGAGACAGTTTGTTGTTGCCCCCACAAGGTGCCACCAGACATGTTGGTCACTGATTGCTTTGTCAGCCAGCATCAAGGACCAAACAATATACTGAATACATTTTGTATCACAAACATAACACCAGTAAGGATTCTCTCCTGTATGTATTCATTTATGTTGTTGTAGGTTATATTTCTCAATAAATGATACACCATAAATATCACATTTGTAGGATTTGTCTTCCTCTATTATCTTGTGAGACCAAATGATTAAATCACTGCAAGCAGCAGCAGCACTATCACTCACACTAAGCTATGTATACTTTTATGTCTTTGTAGACTACTACTCACAGTAAATGTAGCACCACAAACGTCACATCTGCACAGTTTATTTCCTGTATGTATTACTTTATGACTTTGACCTTTCCAAGCAAATACTGCATCACAAACATCACAATTGTACGACTTCTCTCCTGTATGTATTCTTCTGTGTTTTTGTAGGCTATCTATCTCAGTGAATGCTGCTCCACAAACATTACACTTGTAAGGCTTCTCCATTGTATGTATTCTTTTGTCTTTGTAGGTTGTTTATCACAGTAAATGCATCGCAGACATCACACGTGTAAGGCTTCTTTCCTGTATGTATTCTTTTATAACGATGTAGACTACTGCTTTGAGTAAATGCTTTCCCACAAACATCTTACTTGGAAGGCTTCACTCCTGTATGTTTTCTTCTGTGTTGGTGTAGGCTATCTATCTCAGTAAATGCTGCTCCACAAACATCACACCTGTAAGGCTTCTCTCCTGTATGTATTTTGTTATGTCTTTGTAAGTTACTTTTCCCAGTAAATGCTGCTCCACAAACATCACACTTGTAAGGCTTCTCTCCTGTATGTATTCTTTTATGCCTTTGCAGAATACTGCTCCTAGTAAATGCTGCATTACAGACAACACACTGGTAAGGCTTCTCTCCTGTATGTATTTTTTTATGCATCTTTAGAGTATTGCTCCGAGCAAATGCTGCATCACAGACATCACACTTGTAAGGCTTCTCTCCTGTATGTATCCTTCTGTGAATTTTAAGGTCACCACTCCTAGTAAACGCTGCATCACAGACATCACACTTGTAAGGCTTCTCTGCTGTATGTATTTTTTTTATGACTTTGTAGATTACTGCTAGCAGTAAATGCAGCACCACAGACATCACACTTGTAAGGCTTCTCTCCTGTATGTATTCTTTTATGACTTTGTAGAATACTGCTCCGAGTAAATGCTGCATCACAGACATCACTCTTGTAAGGCTTCTCCTGTATGTATTCTTTTATGACTTTGTAGAATACTGCTCCGAGTAAATGCTGCATCACAGACATCACACTTGTAAGACTTCTCTCCTGTATGTATTCTTCTGTGATTGTTAAGGTTACTACTTTCAGTAAATGCAGCATAACAGACATCACACCTGTAAAGCTTCTCTCCTGTATGTATTCTTTTATGCATTTGTAGAGTACTGCTCCGATTAAATGCTGCATCACAGACATCACACTTGTAAGGCTTCTCTCCTGTATGTATTCTTCTGTGACTGTTAAGGCTACTACTCTTAGTAAATGCTGCATCACAGACATCACACTTGTAAGGCTTCTCTCCTGTATGTATTCTTCTGTGAATTTTAAGGTCACCACTCCTAGTAAATGCTGCATCACAGACATCACACTTGTAAGGTTTCTCTTGTGTATGTATTCTTCCGTGATTTTTAAGGTTACTACTCTCAGTAAATGCAGCATCACAGACATCACACTTGTAAGGCTTCTCTCCTGTATGTATTCTTTTATGTCTTTGTAGGGTATCTGTCCGAGCAAATGCTGCTCCACAAAAATCACAAATGCAAAGTTTATCTCCTGTATGTATTCTTCTGTGATTGTTAAGGTCACCACACCTAGTAAACGCTGCATCACAGACATCACACTTGTAAGGCTTCTCTGCTGCATGTATTTTTTTATGACTTTGTAGATTACTGCTAGCAGTAAATGCAGCACCACAGACATCACACTTGTAAGGCTTCTCTCCTGTATGTATTCTTCTGTGAATTTTAAGGTCACCACTCCTAGTAAATGCTACATCACAGGCAGCACACTTGTAAGGTTTCTCTCCTGAATGTATTCTTTTATGATTTTGTAGGGTATCTGTTTGAGTAAATGCTGCTCCACAGACATCACACTTGTAAGGCTTCTCTCCACAGACATCACACTTGTAAGGCTTCTCTCCTGTATGTATTCTTTTATGACTTTGTAGAATACTGCTCTGAGTAAATGCTGCATCACAGACATCACACTTGTAAGGCTTCTCTCCTGTATGTATTCTTCTGTGACTGTTAAGGCTACTACTCTTAGTAAATGCTGCATCACAGACATCACACTTGTAAGGCTTCTCTCCTGTATGTATTCTTCTGTGAATTTTAAGGTCACCACTCCTAGTAAATGCTGCATCACAGACATCACACTTGTAAGGCTTCTCTCCTGTATGTATTCTTCTGTGATTTTTAAGGTTACTACTCTCAGTAAATGCAGCATCACAGACATCACACTTGTAAGGCTTCTCTCCTGTATGTATTCTTTTATGTCTTTGTAGGGTATCTGTCCGAGCAAATGTTGCTCCACAAAAAATCACACTTGTAAGGCTTCTCTCCTGCATGTATTCTTTTATGTTGCCACAGGTTATCTTTCACAGAAAATGATGCACTATTAATATCACACTTGTAGGAATTGTATTCCTCTATATTCTTGTGAGACTGAATGTTTAAATCACTGCAAGTAGCAACAGTTCTGTCACTCACACAAAGTTGAACATTTATCTCACTGGCAGAAAATGGTTGACTACAATTTATGTTACAGACCTGATTTTTACAAACTGATGTATTACTGTGTAGGTTGTCAAACATTGTAGCTGTCCTTTCCTGACTGTTGATGAGGTTCACTGATGCTTCATTACCAGTGAGTCTCAGGTTGATGCTATCTTCTTTTGCTACATCAGTAAAAGTGGCATCTCCAATCTTATTCACTGCTTCATTCATGTTATTTAGACTGTCCTGTGGTAACACATTCTGAAAATCACTGCATTTATTATCAAACTCCCAGCCTCCATCTCTGTGTACTGTTTTCATATGCTCATCCAGGACATCAAGTTGGAAGAAATGAGTGATGCATAGGTGACAAGAATAAACACCTGTAATAATAAAAATAATGAGCAAAGATAAATAATGAATTGCATGTCTTATATGTTTAGTTAAAATTTGTTAGCAAAATGTAGTAACAAACACATAAGCACAATTTCCTGATAATTATGTGATTGTAGTTGAGGATTGACATCACTGCAATCCAGGCAAACCCACTGGTCTCTCCCAGCAAATGCTGAAGTGTAATGAATGCTTACTGTACTGTAGTATCCTGACTGTATACATGTCGGATGCATCCTCTCATACGTTATACCTGCTAGTCTTATGTTTGGTGCCACATTCCAGCTATCTTAGCCTTGTTGATTCATCTATTGCAGTGTTGTTTTCTAATAGATGATCATTAACTGTCCTCAGTATCTCTCCCTTGTGCAGGACCAGTGTCACAGCTATGGGTGAACTTCAAGCTAGTCTGTCAGCACTCTTATTGCCATGTCATACACTTGAATGACTTGTACAGTAGATTCACACAAGTATCTGAAGATTCAAGGCCTCTATAAATGTTTTCTATTCATGCAACAGACATCCATTTTTGAACCTTTAAAAGCATGGATGAAAGTGCGACACAATAACTGACCTAGTTACTGCAGTAACAGCCTCTATCTCCATTATGTATACATTAAGCAAGTTTAATTAAAATTTGTAAATAGATTTAATTCTTTATCAAAGGCCCACTCGCTGCTTAGTATTAAATTATATTTTAATTAGTATTTAAATTATATTGATAATGATATTGGTATTACAGACATGTCTGAGGTAGACCTCCGTCAATTTATTGACTTTGTTGGTAATTTCAATCCTGCCATCAAAATCACTTCTGAAATTTCTATGACTTCAGTGAACTTCGTTGACATCACTGTGACTATTAGCTTTACTGGTTTTAAAACTTCTGCCTATTATAAGGCTACTGACGCTCATGGTTTCCTTCTTTATACTACTTCATCACATCCTCTTAGTTGTAAAGATTCCATTCCCTTTTCTCAACTTCTTCGCTTGCGTCGGTTATGTCACGATGATGATGATTTACATCAACGAGCTCAAGTTCTTTCTCCGACATCTTTATCCAGAACATGTTTTATCTGATACTCTTGATCGCATCACACGCGTCACTCGTCAGATGGCACTCACTACTAAACCTTCTGTCCAGTCTGACAGACTCAAACTGGTTCTAACTTTCCATCCTCACTGTCTGGCGATGAAGAGAATTCTGTTTCGACATCTGCCTATTCTCCACTCTGATCCTGATACCAGAGAGTTGTTTCGTGATACACCTTTGGTGGCATATCATAGGGATAGGAATTTTAGGGATATTGTTGTACACAGTCGCTTGAGACATACTAGCCCTTCATACTTTGGTATTAAACTGTGCCAACGTTGTGTATGTAAGAGCTGTCTGTTTGTACTCCAAACTCAGTCAGTCACTTTTCCAAAAGGAAAATCTGTCATTAGCGAGTCTTTCACGTGTGAATCCAGAAACCTGATTTATGCTATCATCTGCAATTACCTATATTGGTGAAACTGGCAGACATTTGGCAGACAGGTTTCGTGAGCATTTAAATGACATCGATCATGGAAAACATTTACCGGTGGCCCTTCATTTCAATAGACCTGACCATTAAGGTAATTCTGATATTCATGTCACTGCCCTCCTTTCATGTGTTGGTGATGACCGGACTCACTTTTCGTTGGAGAATCGTCTTATTTTTCAAATGGGCTGTTTATCTCCAAAAGGCCTTAATGTCCAACATCATTTTGCATAAATTCTGGTGGCTTTTCTCTCTTTTTCATTCTTCTTTATTCGTTGTTTTTTCTATCCATCTTCTTATGTTTTTGTTTTGTTCATTTCATATCCTTTAGTATCTTTTTAAATTGTCGCTATCTTATACGTCACTTCCTTAGACGATTTCTTGGACAAGGTACCTCAGTGTTCTGTTCTAAGCATCTACCGTTCTAGCTAAGTGACTTTTACTTGTTCCGAAGTTTCGTTCATTCTTTTTTTTGTTTCGTTGATTATTTACTTTCTTGTTTCGGTATTTCTTTCAGGTTTTACGATTTTCTTGTATTATTATTGTTCTTTTTTCGCTCATCACTGTGGGTGTTTACTTTTTCCATTTGCTTGTATTGCTCATTTGGTGTATGTTTCTCATCATCATATGTTTTTGTAGTACCTATATGTAATTCTTGTCCTTGTCACCTGTTTGTAACTGTGGCTGATGAAGGGTAAAACCCGAAACGTCCCTTGTTTCATGTGAACCGTTATTTGTAGAACTGATTCAATACTGTTTTATTGGTTTATATACTTATATTCCTTACCAGTTTTGCAGCAGCCCCTTAATTTATTTACTTACACTATACTACTATCATTGCTGCTACCCTGTTTTCGTTTCGTGACTACTATATTTTGTGTGCTTCTCTAGTTTCATATTTTTACATTTGTTCATTATGCCTTATCACAAACAGTTGATTTCTTCTCTTCATTCTTTTATTACCCCTTCATTTTCTCTCATGCCTTCTGACATATCTCGTACTGCTTCTGACTTAGCCTTTACTATATACAAGAAGACACGCTGTACATGGTACATTAATTTTCTCAAGAACTGTCTCCGTGCTAGGGTTATTCCCAAAGGGTTTGTCTCTAGCTTCCATCTGTCGGCTGGACATCCTCATTTTGCTGACCAGCACTGCTTACAACAAGTTGAGAAGAAATGTTCCTTCCAACTTATGAGGTGTGTCATTGTTATACATAAATTCCAGCTAACTGAATTTGAACTTTCCAAATCCAACCTTACTCAACAACTACGTCTACTGACTTCATCGTGCCCGGCAGCGTTCCCTCTTATTCGCACTATTATCCATGACATGAATAGGGAGCTCTATACTTGTTTGAACACACATAAAAAAGTAAAATTGTGCTGCCTCCATCTGCAATATTCTTCAAGGTCCTCTATTCAGTCTTATACCCATGCTAAAGTTATTTGCATTCCTCCAGATTTGCATCGGTTTCCTGGTGAATTGTCTGTCCTGAGCAAAGGTCTTGTTTGTTTCTCTTCGTTCTAATTTTGACAAATATTCTCTGCTTCAAGATGTTCACAGCTTCCATCGCCGCATGCGTCTCAAATATTACCATCGTAAGGGTAATGATTCTACCAGGGTTTACGATACTGATGATATCTTTCATCATTTTAACAAACCTAAACTAGACTGGACTCCAGCTCCAGGAGCTTCTCGTGCTCTGGATTTACATATTGCCAATACTTTACATGACATTGACCAGCTCACTCTACACCATCTCCATTGATCTAATCTCACATCTTCTGAATGGTGGGCACTATCACGCCTTAAAAATCGTGATGAAATTGTTATCAAGCTGGCAGACAAAGGTGGTGCAGTGGTTGTTTGGCATTAGGACTTATACACTCATGAAGGAGTTACACAGCTAGGTAACACCACCTTTTACTCACCTTGTTCTGGTGATGCTACAGTCTGGAATAATCTTACTGTTTATAAGACTATCCGGGGCCTTGTCCATGATGATCTTCTTCTTTCTTGTGCTTTATCTCTCCACATTTTTGATAGTAGTCTTCGTAAGCCTTCCTTTTACATGCTTCCTAAGGTGCATAAAATTGCTAACGCTAGTAGGCCTATTGTTTCAGCCTGTTCTTGTCCCACTGAATGTATTTCTGAATTCCTTGATAGTATTCTCCAGCCTTTAGTCGCCAATCTGCCTTCTTATTTGAAGGACACTACTCATGCTATCACCTCCTTTGATTCGATCAGATTCACGCCTGGCCGTTCTTACCATCTTTTCCTCCTAGATGTTTCTTCCCTTTATACTTCTATTCCACATGCTGATGGTCTCAAGGCACTCCAATTTTTTTCTCGACCAGCGTACTGATCTTACTATAAGTACAGGTCTGCTGCTTCACCTTGTTGAGTTGGTTCTTATTCTCAACTCTTTTGAGTTTAATGGCCAATTCTTCAACCAAATCAGTGGCATCGCTATGGGTACTAAGATGGGCCCTAGTTACGCTTGCCTGTTTATGGGCCACTTTGAATATTTGGTCTTTCAAAGTTACGATGGACCGATACACGAGTTTTACTGCCCCTATATTGATGATGGTATTGGTATTAGACATGTCTGAGGTAGACCTCCATCGATTTATTGACTATGTTGGTAATTTCAATCCTGCCATCAAATTCACTTCTGAAACTTCTACGACTTCAGTGAACTTCCTTGACATCACTGTGACTATTAGCCCTACTGGTCTTAAAACGTCTGTCTATTATAAGGCTACTGACGCTCACGGTTTCCTTCTTTATACTTCATCGCATCCTCTTAGTTGTAAAAATTTCATTCCCTTTTCTCAACTTCTTCACTTGCGTCGGTTATGTCACAATGACAATGATTTCCATCAGCGAGCTCAAGAGATGCTCGAGTTCTTTCTCCGACGTCTTTATCCAGAACATGTTTTATCTGATGCTCTTAACTGCATCACATGCGTCACTCTTCAGATGGCACTCACTATTAAACCTTCTGTCCAATCTGACACTCAAATTGGTTCAAACTTTCCATCCTCACTGTCTGGCAGTGAAGAGAATTCTGTTTCGACATCTGCCTATTCTCCACTCTGATCCTGATACCAGAAAGTTGTTTTGTGATACACCTATGGTGGCATATCGTAGGGATAACAATTTTAGGGATATTCTTGTACACAGTTGCTTGAGACATACTAGCCCTTCATACTTTGGTACTAAACTGTGCCAATGCCATCTATGTATTGTAAGAGCTGTCCAAAAGGAAAATTTGTCATTAGAGAGTCTTTCACGTGCGAATCCAGAAACCTGATTTATGCTATCATCTGTAAGATGTGTGGCATTACCTATATTGGTGAAACTGGCAGACGTTTGGCAGACAGGTTTCGTGAGCACTTGAATGGCATCTATCATGGCAAACATTTACCGGTGGCCCTTCATTTCAATAGGCCTGACCATTCAGGTAATTCTGATATTCATGTCACTGCCCTCCTTTCATGTGTTGGTGATGACCTGACTCACTTTTCATTGGAGAATCATCTTATTCTTCAAATGGGCTGTTTATCTACAAAAGGCCTTAATGTCTAACATCATTTTGCATAAATTCTGGTGGCTTTTCTCTTTTTCATTCTTCTTTATTTGTTGTTTTTTCGATCTATCTTCTTATGTTTTTGTTTTGGTTCGTTTCATATCCTTTTGTATCTTTTTAAATTGTCGCTATCTTATACTTCACTTTCTTAGATGATTTCTTGGACAAGGTACCTCAGTGTTCTATTCTAAGCATCTACCGATCTAGCTAAGTGACTTTTACTTGTTCCGAAGTTTTGTTCATTCTTTTTTTTCATTTCGTTGATTATTTTCTTTCTTGTTTCGGTATTTCGTTCAGGTTTTACGATTTTCTTGTATTATTATTGTTCTTTTCTTGATCATCACTGTGGGTGTTTACTTTTTCCATCTGCTTGTATCACTCATTTGGTGTATGTTTCTCATCATCGTATGTTTTTGTAGTACCTATATGTAATTCTTGTCCTTGTCACCTGTTTGTAACTGTGGCCGATGAAGGGTAAAACCCGAAACATCCCTTGTTTCACATGAACTGTTATTTGTAGAACTGATTCAATACCGTTTTATTGGTTTATATACTTATATTAGTATTAAATATTATACTGTGCAGATATTCAAATAATGTAAACTAATGTAGCCAAAATATGAATTTAAAACAATAACATTGCTATTATATATACCTTTCTCATCTCCAAATAAGCATAACTGTTGTTGACTTTCTGGCAAGTCCAAGAAGTCAGTATACTGTATCTCAGTTTTAGTACAGCAGTTGTCACAATCAGGCTGAAACAAATTTTGATCAATCCTGGCATTTATGTCACATCATCATTATCAATTTTAGCTTCCTAAACAGTCTAGGTCTTCAACAAATGTATGCCAACTCCTCTTGTTATATACTATCAGCTCAAGGTGTCTCCATGACTGACTCATATCTATGACTTTTGTATCCAGTTCTCTACTATCTGTGTTTTTGAGTCTCCCAAAAACTCTTTTACCCTGGACATTTTAGAATGCTATAAACTAGAGCTACATAATTGAACAGCCTTGACACTGGATTTGAAGATTGAGATTTCTGTATTAGACTTGATTTCTCTTTGTATTTAGGACACTTGTAATACACAGTTTTTAAATGTAGAGGTGATAACATTTTTTTCTGCAATCATTTTCTCATTATTACCATCACTCAAGCACACATACAAAGACATACTCACATGCACATAAACAAACAAACACATACACCTTATGTATGCATGTACAGACAAATGCTCATGCACATACTTATAAAAACACACATAAATATACAGAACACACAATTATTGTCTACATGAAATAAGACCTTATACGGTCACAGTGAACTTTCAAACACACAATTATTGTCTACATGAAATAAGACCTTATACGGTCACAGTGAACTTTCAAACACACAATTATTGTCTACATGAAATAAGACCTTATACGGGCACAGTCAACTTTCAAACACAAAAAAAACAAAACATTGGAATTGTTTGTGTCAAACATAAATAAATAAATAAACGCTGAAATAATAAACAAGCATGTCTAATAAGGCCTCTTGTAGTTTCTGGAGTCTATGAAAGTCAGGACAATAATTTGTTTTCTACATAGAAGTTACTTTCACAATTGCCTCCAGCTGGCAGGAAATAGGAGTGGACATGAAAGCTGATATAGTTTGTCTAAACAATGGTACATACAACATCCTACCTCAGTTTTAGCATCATGATTCTGGAAGTCTCCATTATACTCCTCATCAGAATCTGGATTTTGATTACAGTACATGATATATTTTACCTATTACATAGATTCTGACAGATTCTTTAATGCATTTTGACAAGAAGTTATTATAAAGTAAAGAATAATTGAAAAATAAAAAATATAATCTATAGTTGCGTAAACTCAGTAAAATACTTACTGACATAATAATGCACTTACATGAAGAATCTTTGAAAGTTTAGACTAGTTCTTTAACAAGAGGTTTTTGCTGCTGTTGATAAACAAGGGTTGCTGAGCTTGTCATACTTTAGCAACCAATGCCAAGTTGAAGAATTTGTATGTGTTCTGAAGCTGCTAAATGGTGACTGATTAAAGTGTTTGTGATTGCTGGTCAATAATCAATATACCCTTTATCTCCCCAAGGAGCATAGGCCCTTAACAAACACATACCAAGTCCTCCTGTCACATGTCAACATAGCCTTCAACAAACACATACCAAGTCCTCCTGTCACATGACAACAGCTCAAGTCCACCTGTCACATGACAACAGCTCAAGTCCACCTGTCACATGACAACAGCTAAAGTTCTTTCCATGTTTTCTTCAGTTTCTTTTGTCTCCAGCTCTCTTCTCCACGTTTTTTAGTCTACCTCTGCCTTTCTTTCCCTGGGGATTTCAGAACAAGGACCACCTTGTAATGCTATCAACAGGTTTTTTTAGTCTACCTCTGCCTTTCTTTTCCTGGGGATTTCAGAACAAGGACCACCTTGTAATGCTATCAACAGGTTTCCTCAATGTGTGTTGTATCCATCACCAGCATCTTTTTCTCATCTCTTGTTCCACTGGCACTTGTCTGGTTCTTGTCATCAGTTCCCCATTTGTGACTTTGTAATACCATTTCAAACCTTATATTCTATGCAAGCACCCATTTATGAAAGTCTGTAACTTTTCTTATTGTTTTTTATCTTTCAGAGCCATACATTAGGACTGACTTGACAGAGCCATACAATAGGACTGACTTGACAGAGCCATACAATAGGACTGACTTGACAGAGCCATACAATAGGACTGACTTGACAGAGCCATACATTAGGACTGACTTGACAGAGCCATACAATACATTTTGTCTGTCCCTCCAACTTGGTATTACTGCCAAGTTATGTGTATGATTCTACCATCTTTTAGTTGTGGTGTTTCTTCATGTTCAACCTTGTTATCAAATCTTACATTTATTCTCATTATCTTTGTCTTTTCCCTGTGTATTTTCAGACCAACTTGTTGTGAATAGTTATTGAGCATTATCATGTTCCAAAGGTTGTTACAGCCGGGAGTTGTAGTAAGGATAAGCTCTCACTGCAGATAAATGCTTCAATGGCACGCATCTCAAGTAGCCGCTGACAACCAAGTCCAGCTCCCAGCCTTCATGCGAGGTACAATTTGAGCCCGGCGGAACTGTTTCCACTGACAGGAGAAGGGGCAAAGGCCCCTTTAAACCAGCAGCTTTGTGATCCTTGGTTGGCAGTTTATCTAAGAGAAGGAACTCTGAATTCAAATCACTGCTGTTTTGCGGGAATATCCATTTATGAAATTGGCTTCGGGAGTAAACCCTGAGGATAAATCCAGAGTCGGAGTCCCTAAGACAGTCTAATGTTGATTCAACATTATTCTGGCAACTCATGCAATGCTGGTACCAAACTGTATCGGCTACTGCCGTTCCTTTGGATCTACCAGCTGTGTGGAGAGAGGGAACATGCTGCATGGGCAACAGCTTGATCTCCATATAACTGTGCCCAAGCTTGTGCCCTGGAGAGGATAAAGTGACAAATGTCGAGGTATTGTCACATGCTGGCCTTGAGGGCATGTGCACACTGCTTGGACAGTGCAGACTACGCTGGCTCTGCCATGTCCACCACATGGAAGATGGTCGCATCCCAAAAGATATCTTCTACGGGCAACTAGCAGATGGCAAATGAACAGTTGGGTGGCCACAGCTGAGGTTCAAGGATGTGTGCAAGAGATATGAGGGCACGGGACATGAATCCAGCAACGTAGGATGATGAGGCTGCCGATCGCACCAAGTGGTGATGGTATTTATGGCACCACCTCAGATTTGGTGAAAAGAAGCTGACATAACAAGCTGAAGAGAAGAGAAAATGTCAACAGGAGCATCAGGAAAATAAGCAGCTGAGGGATGTCACCTCAGGGGCACATTCCCATAGTCAGTTATGACTGAAGGGCTGTCACCTCAGGGGCACATTACCATAGTCAGTTATGACTGAAGGGTTGTCACCTCAGAGGCTCATTCCCATAGTCAATTATGTCTGAAGGGCTGTCACCTCAGGGGCACATTCCCATAGTCAGTTATGACTGAAGGGCTGTCACCTCAGGGGCACCTTCCCATAGTCAGTTATGACTGAAGGGCTGTCACCTCAGGGGCACATTCAATTAGTCAGTTATGACTGAAGGGGCTATTATTATTATTATTATCATTTTACCTTGCAACTGATTGAGACAGATGAGCCAAGCCATCTACAACATCTAGATCATCAAGCTGTTTAGTCAGATTACACTGGATTGTAATTTCTGTTGTGTGATATTGATGTTTTTATAACTAGGTACCACAAAGTGCCTGATTCGTGCTGTTGAAAGTGGATGAAAGTGAAGAAAACTGAGGGAAATTCATCAAGTTTAAGTCGTCACTGTCCCTTTGCTATTAAGCAGATTGCAATAAAACTTATTTGACGATACACTTTATCTTCTTCTCTTTTGAAGTGTATTAATTCCCAAATTGAAAAAGCTATCAAAGTATCTTTTTACTAATAAAAACAAACAGCAATGTTACATATGGTTTTTCCAGCGAGCTGCGAATTTTGAACATTGCTGTCTCACCTCGCTCCATTCTTATTTTTTTTCTTCTTTTCTTTGATCCTTAGCCGCTGACCATCAAAGCAGTCAGTGGCCATCACGCCTAGTGGCGTCTTGTAGGGCAACAACAAAATGATTCCACTTTGCTCGGTCGGTGGCCATCCTTCGTACAGTGCCCCAACTCTGGTTCATTCTTTGCATCTCAGCCTCCACAGTCCTCCGCCAGGTTGTTTTTGGTCGGCCTCTCTTTCGTTTTCCTTCAGGGGTCCAAAGCATAGCTGTTCTTGTGATGGCATCGGTGTCTCTTCTGAGGACATGACCAACCCAGTTCCAGCGTCTGCCAGCTATGATGGTGTGCATGTCCTCTTGCTTGCTACGAGTAAGCAGATCTTGGTTAGTGATGGTATTCGGCCAAAAAATTCGGTGAATTTTTCTTAGGCATGTTGTATGAAAAGAGGACAATTTTGACATTTCCTTCTCTGTAACTCTCCAGCATTCCGCACCATAGAGAAGCACAGAAAGCACACAGCTCTGATATAATTTTAATTTTGTGCTTGTGCTGTATTGAGAGGACTTCCAGATGTTGTTTAGGCTAAAGAAGGCTATTCTTGCCTTATTCATTCTGATGTTGATGTCTTTGCCTGCCCCGCCGTCTGGTGTTACTATGCTTCCTAGGTATGTGAAAGTATCTGTCTGTACCAATTGCTTATTCCTTACTGATATGGGCTCAGGGTTGCTCACATTGAGCGTCATGACCTCAGACTTCTTTAAATTGATGTTCAAGCCCACCTGCTGGCTAAACTTATTAAGTCTATCCATTTTTTCCTGAATGAGTTGATGTGAATGAGCTAGTAGTGCAATGTCATCTGCATATTCCAGATCTTCCAATGTAGAAAATGTTGTCCATCTTATTCCTCTTGGACTGCCCTCTGTTGTCTGGTGCATCACCCAGTCTATGACTGTTAAAAATAGAGTGGTTGATAAGGGGCATCCCTGTCATACTCCTGTCTTCACCTCAAAGGTTAGGTTGCTCTGCCCAACTCTGCACGTAAAGTTTGCATAGAGGCTTTTAATGAATGACACTATGCAGCTTGGATATCCATAAGCCCTCAGTATTTTCCATAAACTGTCCCTATGTATGCTGTCAAAAGCCTTTTCAAAGTCAACGAAATTAATGTAAAGCTGTCTTTGCCATTCTGAGCACTGCTCTATAATGTTCCTAAGAGTGAATATATGGTCTACACATCTCCTGTTCTTTCTAAATCCTGCTTGTTCTTTCCTCAGTTTGTGATCTACTGCCTTTGAAATTCTCTGTATAATTATCCTGCCTAGTATTTTGCTGGGAACTGAGAGAAGAGTGATTCCTCTCCAATTATTGCAGTCTGCAAGATCTCCCTTCTTGGGCAATTTTACAATTATTCCTTTGTTCCACTCTGATGGTGTTGTCCCCGTTTTCCAGACTTGTGCAAATAGTGGTTCTAATAGTTCTGCTACTAGCTCAGGGTCTGTCTTAAATAGCTCTGCATTTAAGTTATCATGGCCCGGAGCTTTGCCGTTCTTTAACCCTTTGATTGCTGTGATGATTTCTTCTTTTCGTGGAATGTCTGTATTCACATCTAGATCGTTTTCAGCTTCAGGAACATTCAATTGTGTCTCTGGTGGTTCCTTGTTCAGAGTTTCTCTGAAGTGCTCTGCCCATCTTGTTTCTTGTCCCTCTGCTGTCGTGATGAGATTACCTTGCTTATCTCTTACTAATGTAATATTGTTTGCACCTTGTTTTCCGCTGATGAATTTAGTTATTTTGTATACTGTGCTTTGTTCATTTCTCAGTGCTGCCTCCTCTGCCTGTCTTGCAAGATCGTCTAGGAAATTCCTTTTGTTGGCTCGGGTTTGGCGTTTAACTTCCTTGTCCAGCTGACTGTACTGTTTGCTATATAGTTGCTTTAACCTGGGGGACTTCGCTTCTGTTTTCTTTCTTTTCATTTCCTTTCTCATCGTTATGGTGTTTAATGTTTCTGGTGTTATCCAGTCTTGCTTCTTTTTTTCCTGGAATTCCAAGCATGATTTGCTGCTTTCTTTGTATATTGTTGAAATGGTGTTGGAATTCTGGTCTATATCATCAGTCAATGTCTTTTCCTGACTTTTGGCAAATTGATATTGTTTCTTTATGTCGGCCGCAAAAGCTTTTCTGGTAAGAGAGTCCTTCAATTTGCTGATGTCAAACCTTTTCTGTGTAGTTACAGTTGGTGCAGCCCTTCTTAGTTTCACTTTCAGTTTTGCTACTACTAAATGGTGATCACTTCCCACATCTGCACCTCTTCTTACCTTCACATCTTGTAATGCATGTCTCCATCTACCGTTAACCATGATGTGGTCTATCTGGTTTCTGTCCTGACCATTTGGTGATTCCCATGTTAATTTGTGAATTTCTTTATGTGGGAAGAGTGTTCCACCAATGACCAGGTTATTAATGCTACAGAAACTTATTAGTTTATCCCCATTTTCATTTGCTGTTCCGCTGCCGCATTTCCCCATTGTTCTTTCATTATATGTATTGTGTGTACCAACTTTCGCATTGAGGTCTCCCATTACTATAACAAGATCATATCTAGGTGTGTCTTCCATTTCTTTCTGCAGTTGTTGATAGAATTAATCCTTGACCTCCTCATCGCTATCATTCGTTGGTGCGTAGCATTGTATTGTTGTAGTGTTGGTGAATCTCCCTCTCAATCTTAATCTTATCAGTCTGTTGTTGATGGGTTTCCATTCCAGTAGTGTCCTTTCTATTCCTTTCTGTAGAATAATGGCTACGCCTTCATTGTGCTGTCCATCCTCTCTTCTAGAGTAAAGTACTGTTTCTCCTGTTGCTGTTCTAACTTTTCCTGCCCCTGTCCATCTGCTCTCACTTATCCCTAGAATGTGTAACCTATAGTTTCTCATTTCTGCCGTGACCTGTCTTAGTTTACCTGTCTCGTACATTGTCCTGACATTCCAAAAACCTATTCTTGTATCCTGTTTTGCAGTCAGGACATCCGTTTTCATGTCAGTGGCTTCCTTTCGGCTTTCACCACTGACAGTCATACGAGCCACAGACTCCGAATGTCCATCCCGCAGCAAAGTTTGTTCATTTATTATTGTTTCCATAACTTCATTGTTTTTTTTACACAGACAGGGGTGTCAGCCCTGTGCTAAAACCCCCAACCTGGAGGACCATGGTACCAGCTTTTGTCTGACCCCTACCCACACAGACCAGTCCAGCTTGGTTGAACCTACCAGGAGTAAAACTCCCACTGGCATAGCTCTGGGGATTGTCAGGGTACGCAAGCTGCCATACCACTACAAGGTATAGGTACCATTGATGGCAGATTCTTATTTATGGTTATGAAATTTCAAAGACTTCTGATATTTGTTGGCCGAGAGAATTGACTGTGTAATTTCAGTAACGCTCAAGCTCAGCTAAGAATTTTAGCAAAGGATGGAGGGTGAAGAAGTTCCATCGACCGAGGTCACTCCCGATGTCAATCAAGATCAGGATACCACTTATATTGGTTCATGTTCAAACTTCATCACATCTTCTGATTTGAGGATGACTATATGTAAGTATATTGCTTATTAACAATGTTTTTTACAATAGTTTTTAATATTATTTAGCAATGTAACATGCACAGTTGTTGTAACAGCATGGGTTGAATGTGCTATCACCACTTCAGACATTCCCACACAGAGGTATGCTATGCTCTGCCAGCTGCAGGTGCATTATTGTGACTTCGGATATCTTCGTTTTCTAGCATTATAATTTGTGTACACGTGATATCACTCCCAGATGTTAAGTTTTAATGTTATTTGCAAGAGAGTTAGCTTCTGTTTCCGATCTTTATTTAGTAATGGGTGTATCCACATTTATTTTCTGTGAATTTTTAAAATCGCAATCAATCGGCATCAAACACGCGTCCATTTTCGCTCAAATTTTAATGGATTCTGACTCCGATGCGATGACAAAGACATCTTTGTCTTTATTAGAGCTAATATTGGTTCTCAGAATATGGGTGATGGCAGAGATGGAAACGAAAGTAAAATGTCATTGCTAGTATGTATAATTTTAGGGGTTAGGATTAGGTTTATCGGAAAGGTTTAGGGTTACGGCCAAATGTCACTGCTGATGAGGGCATTTGTTGCTTTACTACTGATGATGGGTGTAACGAAAAGATCGTCATTTGATTTGTATTGGTCAAATGACTTTCATTGTGATGCAAGGGAAAAGGACTCTTCGTTTGTTGGTTTGTTTTTTTTAAATTAAAAAAAAAATTTTTTTTTTAAATTTTTTAAAATGTTTTAATCGTTTTTTTAATCTTTCCATTCCTCTCTTCCTATCACATCTAACATGTACACAAATAAATGTTATATCATCAGATTTGTCATTCATTTATTTATATAAATTCCAAAAATGATAGCAATTGACCAAGAAACACAGAAACTATAGACGTTACAAGTCACCCACTATAAAAACGGGGCATTGTGAAAAAGAATGCCGCTGCAGGCGCAAATTTCCGCCAAAGAATGCAGCGTGCTAAAGGTTAATTAATTCATGAGCTTGAAAAGCTAAGAAAGTTATCAATTTTAATAAAAAAATGCACGTTTTAATTAATGTGTAATTGAATGAAGATTTATTTTGCAACATAATAGGGTGAATTACGTTCTCAAAGCAAAGGGTATCGCAAGGCCAAAGCCCGACTTATTGAGTCAAGGTGAGGAGACTGGAAAATTCCATAACTAAATAGCTGATGCTGCACTGAAATGTCCGGACTCACAGCCAATAGTTGATAGTCTTAAAATTCCTCAAAAATAAGAATATATATAAACAGCTTTCATAAAATGCACTTTACATAGTTCAGACTCATGTATTCATATTAATTAATATACATTTTAATTTAAGCAGGCTGCGCATTATTCAAGTTTTAAGGTTAGTCCTGTTTTTAGTACAATACATGTATATATATATATACCTTCATACATACATATATATATATATATATATATATATATATATATATATATATATATATATATATATATATATATATATATATATATATATATATATATATATATATATATATATATATATATATATATATACTAGCAATAACCCATCAAACTTGACAGGTTTTTAATTACAGTGTGCTGTTTCCGAGCCCGGGTGAGCAGATAGAAAAACATTCTTAGAGTGTTTTTGGTTTCTTTCCATTATCCAGTGTAATCAAACTGTTCGTGAACACCGTCATTTGAACACTTTTCTTTGTTGACTGTAACTATTTTCAGGAGAGTATTTATAATGGAAACAATACCATTTTTTTAAACACGTTGCATTCCTCAGCTGTGACCAACGTACACACGGCAAGAATTATGTTATTTTAGATTCAATTTAAAAGTTTTTTGATGACAACATTTTGTGTGAAAGAGTGTGGATTGTTTTCAAAGAGTGTTCCCTGATAATAAGTGGTTTTAACAAAAACTTTCAAGTTTTCATGATTTGTACATTGGGTTCGGGCTCATGCACACCAATTTTTATGCACTTTTTCTTTGTCGAGCGCTACTAATTTTGTGAAAGTATTAAAAAAATGAAATAAAACCAAAGTATTTGTTTTATATAACAACCACGCTGCGCAAGTTGCACACCGTGCGTTGCGCACTTTTTGTTCTGGCGTGAGATACTATTTTGAGTGTGACCGACTGACGTAACATACATCGGTAATTATGTCAGTTATATATATATACACAGGGTGTAAATATATATACACACAGGGTGTTTAAAAAAAGAATATCAGTATTTTAGATGCATATAACTTTGGTTATTGAACACTTAAAAATATACAGTTTGCACCCAAAAAAAACCTGGGTGGCTGGCGGTATAGAGCAAGGTCATCTGCTCCAGTGCATCCTATCCATCGATGTGGGAGAACCTCATTCAGATAATTCCGGACTTTGTTTTGAAAATGCGGCATTGCCCCATCTTGCTGGAAAACATAGTTTTTAGATTCCTCATTTAACTGAGGGAACAGCCAGTTTTCTAGCATGTCCAGATATGACATTCCGATCACTATCCTCTCAGCAAAAAAGAATGACCAATACACATTTGTGTAAGAAATGGCACAGAACACATTTACCTTTGTAAATACCGTTGGTGCTCAATGGTTATGTGTGGGTTATCTATGCCCCATAATCGTACATTGTGATGATTCCCTTTACCACTTTAGTGAAAAGTTGCTTCATCAGAAAACATTTGGCAGGGTAAAAATGCTTCATCTTCCTCTATCTTTTCTCATTGTCTGCAGGATGAAGAGCTTGCAGTGACTGCAACTTATGGCTTTTCATTATCAATTGCTTTCACAAAACGTGCCACACTGCTGTGTTAGGAATTTGTAATTCATGACTAGCTCGCATTGTTGACTTTCATGGGCTCCAAAGGAAGCTTCTCTAACTCTCTGCACATTTTCTTGGGCGGGTGTGAAAAAAATCAAAAAAGGTGATTCGTGTTACGAGGACAAAAGACAAAGAAAATAGCCAACGATACGGCCACAAGGCCTTCATCAGAGAAAGTAAAGGCTAGATACAAGAACCTAAATAAATATAAAAATTAAGCATAGGTACTTCCCTAAAGGCATCAAAGTCCTAACACTTTTGCTGCCCGTGAACTGACAAGCGTGCCTGGAAAAGGAAATGACTGCCACCACTGGATAAACACAATACATACTAAGAAACTAAACTGAACAATTAACTACCCAAACGTAATATTAGTGGGGACTGGAAATAGAAGAGGACAGTGAGTTGGAGATAAATAAATATGAAATATAAAAATAAGAGAAAAAATAATTGAAATTAAAAAAAAAAAATTGTCTGTGCTTATATGGTAGAAACCTTAAAAATTGTGATGTTTGTGGTGGATGTGTATAAATAACACTTTTTATGTTACATATTTGTTGATAGTGGTAACATATTGAGCACAGGTTACATTTATGTTAAATAATTGTAAAGCATTACTGAGTAAATTGTCCCCTGCAGGATATACAGATGTGGAACTGGTCCTCATACTCTCTACCCCTGCAGAAACATGAGCATCTTCCTCACCTTCAATTTCTATCTTCACTGTGTGTCCCTGAAAACAAAATATTGAACATATTCAAGTTTGAAACAAACCACTTCAGTCTTAAACATAGCCCCAGTCTGACAACTACATGATACATTTTTATGTATCTAAATTACTTTCTTTTCTCAACTGTTTATGCCTCTGTCCCTGATTAAGATGATATATTACATTTACATATACTACATTGTTACGGGAAAAAAAACACAAAGAACCTAGCAGTAAGTAATAATATGTTAAAATGGACAATATTTTAACAGATTTCTCAGTTTAACTCACTTTGGCTGTATAAAAATTTGTTATCAAGAATTAAAAAGAAAACTCACTTTAAAATCTGTACTGATGTCCTGTTTTATTTTCTGATCCAGGGATGGGATCTTCTGTTCCATATTTTTTATGCAATCTGAAAAGAAAAATGAATTATAGGTAAAAAAAATCTTAGACAATTTGTTACATCCATACATGCCACATCTCAGAGATCAAAAACCTGTAAAAAAAAATCCAAAACTCTGTACAAAGACTGGAAAAAACATATCAAAAGAGTTAATTCGTGTAAAAGTATTGTCAATTACAGATGGCTGCATTATAAATGAGGCATGGGAACTTTACCTTTTAAAGCAGGTCTTCACTTATGTTAAAACCCAAACAATAAATATCTGAGTTTATTTTACACTGTAAAAATAATGTGATGGTGTCATCATTTAGTCTATTTCTGTGTTTAATTATTACTAACAGACTGGGAAATCCTGTGTTCAATAGGACCTTATAAAAGAACTCTGAGACACAGTAATAAGGAGAATGGGTTAGAAAACCTGTACAGAAATTATGTACAGGATGTACACATCTGAAAACGCAAACACCTTGTACAGATTATGGGTAAACCATAGCATGTAGCATGTATGTACATCTGAGATATTGATATCACAAGGAATTTTTTATATATAATGGTAAAAAACATATGACAACATGAAAATATAAGGAAGAGTGATAAATGTTAAATGGTGATATGTACAATGTCACATTCAACAGCCTTTATTATATTGATTTTCTTCTGAATGATTTAGAGCTGTCAAGTGCATGAAAAATGTGTATACAATCATTTTTTTTAAATTGTAACTTCTTCCTATAATCTATCTTTACTTGTGTTTTATACACTACACTTAGGCATTTGAGACAGTAAAACATGAGAAAATTATAAAATATGCTAGAAAGCATCAACACCGATGGTAAGGACCTGAGAATTATAAACATGTACTGGCAACAAACATCAGCTATGACAATAACCAGCCACATAGGAACGTTTTCGCAGATTAAAAAAGGGTATTATGCATGTTTGATGATAGTATGTCTGTGATGGTATTTTAAACAGTTTGTGCCATATTGATTTATTTGAGTGATTCAGAGATTTTCAAATGTATACTATGTATGTAAGACGATGTTGACTTTTACCATTTAAAAACATTTAACAAGATTTATTAGCCCTTTTTCCATGTTTGTGGTTAGTGCACAGGCTTCCTACTTGGTGGTCCATGGTTCGATCCCCAGTTGAGGTGAGATTTTTTAGACCACAAACGGATCCGCTGTCGACCCAACCTCATGAATTGGGTACAAAAGCAACTCTAGTAAGATTAAGGCACCCGACATCATGCTGGCCACATCACCCCTAGCCTGTCGATCATCAATACAATATGGGCCTAACATTGTTCCTAGTATGCCTCAATGGATGTGTAATGGTTTCCTTTACCTTTTACTGCCTGTTTTTAAAACTTCACCTGAAGAGACATTCTGCACCAATTTTTGATGCCTGTTTCTGCAGAAAAATGTTTTGAAGAAAACAAATTACATCCTTGAACTGACTGTGATAACAATATGTAGATAAGTTTCAAACTAAATGTGCACTGATATTCTGAAAATTGTATTGCAATTATACAAGTGTAAGTTCACAATTTTATTTATTTATTTATTTTTTTTTCAGTCAGGCCTACACTTCACAAGACTTGATAGATAGGGCCTACTTTTTCACACCAAGTAACATTTTATAGCATTGTACAAGATTCCTCAGCCAATTTCTTACATTTTTTATGTATAACATATGCACTTACTAAAATAATGTAGTTGTTTAAGGTTTTGCCTTCTAAGGGCGAGACATGTTACTTTCAACCTAGAATAAAGTCCGTTGGTTAGGCCTATATCCGAGCGCAATTCGCCATTCAAAAATTAGTGAACTCTGTTAACTGAAGCGCTGTGTTGATGAAATATAAACCCAGAAAATGACTACTAGCATCCATCAGCTAGCTGAAATAGCCTCAAAAAGGACTGTTAGCTCGACTAAGGTTGATAGACACTAAGTCTAAAAAATGACTAACACCATCTAGCATGATAAAGCCCTGAACAGGACTGCCAGCTACGCCAACGTTGCCCGCAGCTCCTCGGTGTTCAGCCAACTGGTTTAATATGAGAAGAAACAACGATTTCAAATAAGTGAAGAAACAACGGTTTAAAATTTATTAAAACCGTAGGATATCCATTTTGGTAAATGGGTCAAATAACAAATACACAACTGCATAGGACAGAAAGAGTGAACCTGTCGTCATCACTGTTTCGAGATTTGCAAACAAATAATAACGCCCGACAAACACCGAGGTCGCTTTGAAAATACAATTACAAATTCAACATGGAGGACTCCAGTAATACTGTCTTTTAACCACGAGATTGATTAACAGCATCAAGCGATATCAATTGTCAACCGTCATGGTCACCTACGCCAGCGAGCACACTACATGAAGATGACAAAGGTACATATTCCTCGTATCTGTTTATAAATATTGACAATTTTCGTAACTTACACAAGGATTCTTGAGGCATGCGCTAAACTATTGTAGTTGCCAGCAAGGTTGCCACTCAAGTTCTAGAGATAAACCCAAAATTTCTTCTTAAAAATAACCCAGAAATACCCAGATTATTTTATGTCTCAAATACAGGGGATAGACGATGCTTACACAATCTTTTAGTGCAACTTTAGCCCAAATAAGCTGTGTGCTACTAATTTTTATTTATTTCTTCATTTTTAATTTATTTTTTATTACCAAAAATTCACAATTATATAAAAATGATTTTTATTAACACTCCAATATATGAACTCTTGAAAATGAGATATTTTAACAGTAACATACTTGCAGTAGTTACATTAACAAAATGTTCCTCAAATCAAATATAAAATGTTAGTTGTAACTTGTTACTGTTGAAAATTGTCACTTGTCAGCGACTCGGCATCCATGTCGACAACTTCTCCTTCGTCAAGATCATATGCATGAATTAACAGCGTGGAATCTTGATTGTGGAGTTCCGAAATCTTTGCATATCTCTGCCGACAACATCCTACACGCACATCTTCAACCACGCTTTTACTAGGATTAAACTTATGACAAACTCCATCTTTGGCAACTGCTTGCTTAACTAGTATTCGACTGGAAACTGTTTCACACAAAGGCTTGTTGGTATGTTTAGTTTCAACTAAGTTAACCTTCGAAAACACTCTTTCGACGCATGCTGAGGAGTGAGGTGGCGTGTGTGTCGTCATGCTGCTACAACTACCTAGCAAACCTTCATCATCGCTCATTTTTAATCTTATAATAACAACAACAACAACAACAAATGCTGTTTATCTGCTTAAGCCTTAAATTTAAAAAGAATACTTTAAAACACATAGCAAAAATGACTGAGTATTGTAGATGACAGCCATTAACAGAATAAAAAGAAATAGATTGTTGATGTAAACGAGTCAAAAAACAACGTCATTGAAGGTTAAAAAATAAATTAAATTTAAGTGGAATAAAAAATATATAGCACATAATTTTTTACATTTAATTGTAATATAAATATAATGTAAAATGCTCACTGCGCAGAATATATATATATATATATATATATATATATATATATATATATATATATATATATATATATATATATATATATATATATATATATATATATATATATATTGTTAATGCCAATTCTCAAATATACCCAGATTAATGCAGATTTGGAAAATAAATACCCAGATACCCAGACGGAAGCCATAAAACCCAGATCTAGTAAAATATACCCAGCTGTGGCAACACTGGTTGCTAGTGTTGCCACTTTTTTAAATTTTTTTTTTATTTTAGTAAAACACAAAGGGAGCCGCGGTAGCATAGTGGTTAGTGCACTGGCTTCCTACCTCAGTGGTCTATGGTTCGATCCCCAGATGAGGTGTGATTTTTTAGGCCACAAACGGCTCCTGGGTTGACCCAGCCCCAACTGGGTACCAGAGCAACTCTGGGACGGTTAAGGCGGCCGGCGTGATGCTGACCACATGACCCCTAGTGTGCCGATGGTCAAGAAAATATGGGCCATATTCCCAATACTCCTCAATGGGCGTGTAATGGCCTAATTTACCTCCTTTACAGTGCCTTAAAAATGAATGTTGATTTTTTTTTTTTTTAATCACAGTGTCCCGTTCAACCCTTGGTGGGTTATAATTATGACATATAGTGTAATAAATTTCAGATAATAAAATCAGATCGCTGACATCCAAATATAGTATATTCCACAGCCCTCCTCTCAGTCAAAATATACAAAACCAAAATTGTGTCAATCAATTTGTGTGTAAAAAAATAAATAAATAAATAAAAATAAATAAATAAAAGTTAAACAAAATTAAAAAACAAAAGAAAAGAAAAAATTTTAAAAATTAAAAATCTAAAAATTAATTAAAAAAAACAAAAAAACTAATACAACCAAGAAAAACAAACAATAAAAAACAAACAAACAAAAAACAAACAAACAAAGAGTAAATTCTCTCACCTCTTGCTGTTAACACAGTTTTAGAGAATGAGACAGCCTTGAGGTGTCCGAGATTACATCAAATCCACTAGCTATCAGCCATCATCCAACGTGAATAGTCTATCAGACTTCCCCTTACCTCTTTTCATGAAATAAACACACAATATAAAATTAAAAAAACAAAACAAAACTAATTAAAAGAAACAAACAAACTAAAATGAAGCTTTCGAATCACTTAGTCTGGGAAATTTCTCTTATGACGGGTGATCTAATTCCTTAGGACTCCAGTCTTCGTATTTAAAATGCAGGTTTATGTTTTGTAAGTTTCAAATTTCCCAACTTCGATCTTTACGATTCCAGTCTTTGTATTTAAAATATACGGGTTTACTTGTAAGTTTAAAGTTGCCCAAAAACTTCGATCTGTCACTCATAATTTTGGAATCCTTAATCCGATCCTTCTATTTCTGGCTCTATTGAGTTGCTAATTTGACGTGGCGATGCATACTGATCTGTGACTCCAATTTCGCTAGATTATATCTCTCATTTCTCAGTTCAAATCCCAGATTATGGTTCCGACGAATTTGCCAATGAGAACTTTCGTGTATTCCGGCTCTCACTTTACATCAATCCAATCTCTTTTGCAATATATGGGTAAGGGTGTTTAAATAATAATACAGCCGCGTGTTTAAAATATTACATTTTAAAATTCCATTGCTTAATCTCTTTCTAATATGCCGTAAAACTTTCGCTTGCATCTTTTTGCAAAACTCTTAAAACACATCTGTGAATCCATCCCTCAAAGATTGCTTGGCTCATAATATCTACTGAGACGTATTTTATCTGTATTAATCACACAGAAAATGTATGGGCTAAAGAGATAAGTGGATTATCAACAACGTACTCAAATCGTTCACGAGACAGATAATTGCTTATACAGCCTGGCGTATAAACATTATTCGACGACACACCTGGCCGTCTACTGCTCTTTCTGCCCAAGGGGTCGGAAGGTGCGGTAATAACCTCGAATTCCATGTGGTCACTCGGTTTGGTCCGGAAATAAGTTATAACAAAGTCACTATTATTCGTCACGGTTACTTTCTGCATTCAAGGGGCTAGACCACTTAAGAGATTACAATTAATCCTCTGGATAGTCAATTCAGCCGTGAAATAACATTATTGCAGTGTGAATAGAGGTTAACAACTCTAAGAGGCGCGACTATGAGGTGAGAAAAATGAAGAAATGAAGTGATACTGTCGGAGTGAATGACAGTTATGAAAAGTGCACCCAAATAATAGGACGATGAAGGAGAGAGAGAAAGGCGCAAAAGTCCATGCACAAAGAGAGTTTTGGGACACTGTAGAGCAGTTTAATGTACGAATTTACATCACAATTGTTTTGTAAACAAATTATCCCGTTCAACCCTTGATGAGTTATAATTAGGACATGTAGTTGAATAAATTCAAGACAACAAAATCAGATTTCTGATATCCAAATTTAGTATATTCTGCAGCCCTCCACTCAGTCCAAAGGTATCAAATCAAAACCAAAATTGCGTGACACAATTTGTGTGTTACCCCCTCCCCCGTCCACCCATTCAAGAAACAAACAATAAAAAGAAAAACTAATACAAACAAGAACAATTTAAAAAAAAAAGTAAAGTCTCTCACAACTGCCCTGCTGTTAACAAATTGGAAAGTGATGAGAAAGCCCGGAGGTGTCAGAGATTTCATCAAATCCACCAACTACCCGCTTTCATCCACACGACAACTCTATCAGACTTTCCCTGACCTCCCCCCCCCCCCCCCCCCCCCCCCCCCCCCCCCCCAGTTCAATAAATAAATAAATAATAAAAATGAAGAACAAAAAAAAAAAAAAAGAATAAAAAACAAACAAACAAACAAAAACAAACTAAAATGAAGTCTCTCACAACTGTTCTGCTGCCAACAAGGTGAACAAGGGGTGATAAAACCCTGGTGTGTCAGAGATTACATAACATCCACCAATTATCCGTCATCAGCCATACAAGCACTCCATCAGACTACCAGCTTTTCCTCACGCCATCTTTGATCCTTATATATTAATGTTTGTTCTTGTTATATTCTGTTTAACCATATTGTGCAATTCTCTAGGTCTATATATTCTTAACACCTGTTCCACAGTTATGGAGGAATAGTATGCCTGTAACTAATCTAGAGTTGGGTTGGCCACGTCCTCAGAAGGGACCCTGATATCATTACAAAAACAGCTATGTTTGGACCCCTGAAGAAAAGCGAAAGAGAGGCCGACCAACAACAACCTGGCGCAGGAACAGTGGAAGCCGAGAAAAAAAAAATGATCCAGAGTTGGGGCACTGTACGAAGGATGGCCGCCGACCGAGCAAAGTGAAATCAATTTGTTGCTGTCCTACAAGATGCCACCAAGCGTGATGGCCACTGACTGCTTTGATGGTCGGTGGCTATGGATCAAAGAAGAAATAATCTAATATTAGTTTTCTCTGTTGTTCATAACAAGAGAAAGCAATAGTACGAGTATATAAGAAATCTTATTACTAAATCTACTCCAGACCTAAGGGTCTGTTATATTTGGACATGCAGGAGCCGCGCTAGCGTAGTGGTTACAACACCGCTCTGGCGACCGGGTGATACAGGATCAAACCCGGGCGACGGCATTTGAGGATTTTTCGTCGACCGGGATTTGGACTGGATTAACTCGAGACCTGGCGAGTACATTTGAAGGAGTGTCGTCGACCAGGGACTGGCGGCTCCTGAGCCGACCCAGCTGCAATGGGTACCTCCGAAATCGGCGAGTATTTGCCTGAATGGCGAGGGACACCTGTCTCTGTACAAGAAATAAAGGGATACTCACGTAAAATCAATGTCAGGTTAGACATAAAATAATAACCTGAGATTTCGCATCGAGTATTAGCGGGCGTACGCAAAAAAAAATAAATAAATTTGGACATGCGCCCTAATATAACTGACTAGGTTGAACGAGACGCGCCTCGCCAAAACGAGGCACCAGTTTTTTTTACATAAAAAAGTCGAAATGTATATAGTACGATTGTTTGCAACGCGATACTTTTTCGTTAACTCGATGCTGAGTACAAAGTAAACGATCTTCAGATCAAGAACTCGCTGGCACTAAAGCTGAACATTACCGTTCCGTCTTCATAGCCCTCTCCTTCCCTAACTCAGGAGTTAAGCCAGGCACTCATTTACAGGTTGGTAGGAGCATGATGCCACTGTGTTTCAAACATGTATATTTGACAGGAGAGGAAAGTGTTTTAAGCACTCTGCTGTAGTAGCCTATCAATTGCTCCTCTGATGTTTGCAGCGATTTGTGAATCTGGTTTGCTTTGAGATGTCCATAACTTCATAATTTCTTTATTGGTTTTGCTACAGTTTTTTTTTTTTTTTTTAATTAATTAACTCATTCCCCCCCCCCCCCCCTTCCCCCCCCCCCCCCCCTTCCCCCAGGCTGTTTTTGGGTTTTACCCAGGCCCGAAAATGGATGCAATTTTTTCAGACAGGTGAGGTTTTAAAAACAGACAGTGGACAAATACATAAGTTTAGTAGGTAGTTGTGTTATACATTTAAATGTGTGAAATTGACTGGAGAATCTTATGAATTGCTTCATATAATTAATTAATATGAATAGGTGTGTGTTATGTCTTGTGAAGTGTAGACTTGATTAAAAAAGTGTTAAAATTTTTTTTTTAAATTGTATACTTAAACTTAAATATTTCAGCTCCCAATTAATGTATGGCAATAAAATGTTCAGAATGTCAGTGCACATTTAGTTTGAAACATATCTAGAAACTTTTATCACTATCACTTCATAGATGTAATTGTTATGATTTTTTTTTCTCAAAGCCACATATGTTTGTAAAAACAACCGCTCAAAATGTGTGCAATTTTTCTCTTCAGGTTATATTTTAAAAGCAGGCAGTAGATACACATTTTATTTAACTAGGTGTTGATGTTATACATTTAAATGTGTGAAATTGACTGGAGAATCTTATGAATTGATTCATATAATTAATTGATATGAATAGATGTGTGTTATGTCTTGTGAAGTGTAGACTTGATTTTAAAAATGTTTAAAAAATAAAATAAAATTGTATACTTAAATTTAAATATTTCAGCTCCCAATAAATGTATGGCAATAAAATATTAAGAATATCAGTGCACATTTAGTTTGAAACATATCTAGAAACTTTTATCACTATCACTTCATAGATGTAATTTTTATGATTTTTTTTCTCAGAACCACATATGTTTGTAAAAACAACCGCTCAAAATGTGTGCAATTTTTTTCTCTTCAGGTTATATTAAAAAAACAGGCAGTAGATACACATATTATTTAACTAGGTGTTTATGTTATACATTTAAATGTGTGAAATTGACTGGAGAATCTTATGAATTGATTCATATAATTAATGAATAGGTGTGTTATGTCTTGTGAAGTGTAGACTTGATTTTAAAAATGTTTAAAAAATAAAATAAAATTGCATACTTAAACTTAAATATTTCAGCTCCCAATTAATGTATGGCAATAAAGTGTTCAGAATGTCAGTGCACATTTAGTTTGAAACATATCTAGAAACTTTTATCACTATCACTTCATAGATGTAATTGTTATGATTTTTTTTTCTCAAAGCCACATATGTTTGTAAAAACAACCGCTCAAAATGTTTGCAATTTTTCTCTTCAGGTTATATTTTAAAAACAGGCAGTAGATACACATTTTATTTAACTAGGTGTTGATGTTATACATCAACATGTGGGAAATTGACTGAAGAATCTTGTGAAATGCTGTAGATAATTATTTGATGTAGGGAAAGAGTCTGTCATGTTATGTGAAGTGTAGACCTAATCAAAAATAACTGGAAAAAAGATAAATAAACTGTACTCACATATGTCAGCTCCAGTTTAATCCATAGCAGAAAAATCTCAGAATATCAGTGCACATCCATTTTGAAACACAACACATTTTACCACAATCACTTCAAATATATAATTTATATGATTTTTTTCCTACACCACAAATTTCTGTAAATACCAAACAACTATGACTAATATTATTTACACCAACTATATTCTATCATTTTTGGTTTGACAATGTGCTTCCACTTTGGCCTGAGAAGATACAAGGAAAACCTTGGATTATACTGCTTATATTGCCATCTGCCTTTATACCCTATTATCACTTCATTCAAACTGAGATTTTGGAATGGGTAAAAGGCACTCTGAAATTTTTGCAACAACATGTTCATAAAATCTTTTCTTTTCCTTGTGAATTTTCATCAGAGGCATGAAGCATTGTATGATATAATGCTTCAAATCTACTTCTTGAAAACATTTGAAGAAACCAAGGAGTATAAAATTCTGCAGATGTAGACCAGTAGTTGCGAATGCATGGTCTTTTTCTGAATCCCAATATTTATTAGGACAGCAATAAACTTATCAAGTTCATGGCGTGTGACTTTGGTCCACCGAGAATACAATGAATATTGTTTCGCAGGGTTATTTTGAATAGATTTGAGTCTGGTATAATCATTGATGCACTGGAACATGAAATCTTGAACCTCATCTGTAAACAAAACACTGAAACATTTCAATGGGGTTGACAGGTCAAACCCCTCAGTCACACCTGGTGTTCTCTTTGGACAAAATCGAAATGCATTTTGTGTCATCCCCTCAGCAATTTCTAACCACTCTGGGACATCTTGTGAGGATGCACCTGCCTCTAGACTTGTGGCAGTTCTCATAGCTTTACTTTTGGTCACAATGGTGTTTTTTTGCCTCTTTATCCTTCTCCTTTAGTGACTGAAAGTTTTGCTCTTTTTATACCAGCCCTACCTGATGCATGTTCAATCAGCTGATCGACATCGCCCTCAGAATGATCACTTTCATGAATATTCTGACACAAAGTCTTTACAATGTCTTCATTGGAATTACTAAACCTAACTTCTAAAAATCCGTGTCGCTCGAGTTATCTTCTGTCCACTGAGAAATTAGCGTCGTGCTTGCTCAGCCGAAAGCAGGTGTTTAGAAGAAGATTCTCGATCCATTTTGTATGTAAACAAAGAAATAGAAATGGATATAAAAACACACAATTTTAGCTTCACAAATTTGTTTTTTCGCTCACAAACGTCCATAAACATGTCCTAGATGTAATGAAATGATTTAAAAACCAGCTAGTTGCTAGGTATTTATAACTTTTCGTTCAAACTCGACATATGTCATTGGTCTGAAGATTCTCGATCCATTTTGTATGTAAACAAAGGAATAGAAATGGATATAAAACACACACAATTTTAGCTTCACAAATTTGTTTTTCGCTCACAAACGTCCATAAACATGTCCTAGATGTAATGAAATGATTTAAAAACCAGCTAGTTGCTAGGTATTTATAACTTTTCGTTCAAACTCGACATATATCGTACTGGCGTGCCACGCGTCATTGGTCCAAACGGAAGTCCTATCTGGCGCGTGGTGCGCCACTGTGGACGGAAAGAGTTAAAGAAGAAAAATATCCTGTTCAACCTCTGATGGGTTATAATTAGGATTTTTTTTAAATATTAGGCCTAATGAAAGAAAAATATATCCCGTTCAACCTCTGATGGGTTATAATTAGGATAGGCCTATATATTGTTTTCTATTCCAAATAATATGAACAACTGCCGATATGAGAAAGTGGCATGACATTTGTCAAATCATTGTAAATAGGGACAATCACAATTGTGCTTATATGCAACAACAACAACAAAAAATCGAGAATAAACTGAACAAGAATAATATTAAAGTGGAGGGGTGTAAAGGCCTGGTGGTTCTAGTTATATAATGGACTTTAACAGATATTTAATTGGAAATATATTGTTTTCAATTCCAAATAATATGAAAAACTGCCGATATGAGAAAGTGGCATCACATTTGTCAAATCATTGTAAATAAGGACAATGTTGTTGTATCTTTAGATCATCCTCTTGATCTAAAAAAAGAGAAGTTTACGGTTGATGATGATTAGATATTGATGTCAATTTCTTCTTCTTCCTCGTTCATCCTGAAAAGGACGTTGGTTGCGTTGTGTCTGTTTACAGCGGAGCTGCGATATCTGCGCCTTTCGGCCAACACATCCGACTTCAGCACGTCATTTTTTGGGACCGGGTTTGCCTTCCCTCTTCGATCCCTACTCTCTCAGCCAGACTGCAGTGATGCAGCCTGTTTCCAGGACCACCACGTGGAGGTGGAGTAGGGTCTTGGTCAGCTCTGGTTTGCTGACCCTGACGCAAGCAGTCAAGCTATGGGTCACTGACTGCATTCTCTATTGCTGCTGCGTCTTTGCGTCCCTGATGTCAATTTGAATGATTAGTACTGATCTATAATGCTGTCAGACATCATTAATATTGTATTTTATTTATTGGTTTTGTTACGGCCTAAGTCAAATTGTTTCAAGGTTCCGCTGTTTGATCATTCATCTCCTGAAATTGTAAATATAAATTGTTTATATTATTGTTTTAACTTGCATGCATAGGGGTGTATTAATTGCTTCAGAATACATCAAAAATTATTCTGGTGTCATCAATTCTCAACGTTTTCTTTCCTGTGACAATGAAAGAAATGACTTGGTAAGAATTTACTATTTATCAGTCTTTTGCCATTGATAAATATATTTGGAAATATCAGGAAGAATGCTTGCAATCCACACAGAATATTCACTAGCAGTCTGCTTCTTCTTCCTCATTTGTCCTGAAAATGACGTTGGTTGCGTTGTGCCAGTTTACAGCGAAGCTGCTCCTTTTGGCCGACACATCCAACTTCTGCACGGTATGTTTTGTGCCCAGGTTAGCCTTCTCTCTTTTATACCTGTCAACCTCCTGAGACAAAAACCTGTACGCCGGACCAAAAAAATCCTTACAAACACCTAAAAATCCTTACGCAAAAAAATATATGAATAAATTATACACAATACAGTTTTAGAACGAGAAATGACATATACAAATCTATTAGCATTTGAATTAGTGTGCTTTAAAACACGCTAATAGTCTCATGCTGTTCTTTACATATAAAACAACTTAGTGATCATGAGGTACTATTCTTTAGATGCACAGTGTTTTGTATTATAATCAACACATGCACTTTTAGCACTTTGCAGAATTGCATTTGTGGGCTTAAAGTCTGCACAGCATGTATCAATGTTAATCTTACACTGTAAAAAAGAAGTGAGTGTGTCTGCATTCATGGACCTCCTGCAGTCTGTGTGAATTTTTTTCATCATTAAAAATGATCTTTCACAGTCAGCATTGCTGTGAGGGAGTATCAGCAGTCGCTGAATGATGACTTTCAAATTAGGGAAGTTGATGGCACCAGTACTAGTTTTCTGGTCAACAACTTCCAGCCAATAGCTACAGAAGCTCTTTTTCTGCCCACTATCTGTCAGTAGAGGCACACACACATCAGACAACATACAGTAGTCATCGAAGTCATCTTTCAGTGCTTCCTGATCAAGATCTGGGGCAAAGGTACCTGCCAATCTGCAGATGTTTAGATACCTGACATTATCTTTAGTGCTTGGATCTAGCACTTTTAAGTCCTTTAGAACCTGGTTGTCAAAGAGAAATTTATCAGTAATTTTTTTAACTACTGATGTGTAAAAATTTTTTTGACATCCTCAAAAAATGAACTCTTTACTCCACTATCAAGCTCCATTTCTTCCATAAATGCTCTGTTTGAGAGGCCAATTGCCAGTATGCTTTCATCATGCTGCACCCAGCGATCTCTAAATTTGATATGCCTCAAGCCAACAACCTGTTTAACATATTTCATCTCCACAAATTTAACTAAAAATTTTCTACGCAATCTGTCCATCTCCTGCATCATGCTACCAATCTGCGACTCATCTGTTTGAAAGAGTTTATTAAACTCATTTAACAGTGGCAGAATGAAACTCAGAAAATGAAGGGTCAGCTGAGTTAGTGGTGCTTTTAAAAATTTATGGATGTTTTGGACTCTGCCAGGCTTTTCAACATCGTTATGGCATTCAAAATAAGATGAGAGAGCTGTATACTGGTTAATAATTCTATCCACTACCTTCTGCAATGACAGCCAGCGAGTCTGACAGTGTTTAAGAATATTCAAGTCATCTATTTCTGTGAATAGTTGAAACTACTTTAAAGCCCTTCGTCGTTTTGAGCTGTGCTCAGAATGATAGTACATGTCTAAAAAAAGGTCTTTTACTGGCACAGTCAGTTGTTTGATTCCATCTTGTGCACATAAATTTGCAAGGTGGCAAATGAACCCAATACTAAAAACATAAGGGTTCCTCTGGTTGATCCTGGTAAGTACTGAGTTTGATTTCCCCACCATGACATTGCAGTTGTCACTAGCAAAGCCGATGCAATTTCTCCATGGAAAATGAAATTTTGTGAAAGATTATCAACATCACTGAATATTGCCTCACTGGTTCCACCACTGCATACAGGCATGTCCAACAATGTCGTTCTTGGTCCCAATCCTTCTTCAAAAACTCTCACCATAATAGCTAACCTCATCTCTGTTTTCTTGCCATTTGACTCATCAACCATTAGTTTTTTTGTTTTTTTTTCGTACGCCCGCTAATACTCCAGGCTAAATTTCAGGTTATTATGTCTAACCTGAGACTGATTTTTACGTGAGTATCCCTTTTTTTCTTGTACAGAGACAGGTGTCCCTCGCCATTCAGGCAGATACTCGCCAATTTCTGAGGTACCCATTAGAGCTGGGTCGGCTCAGGAGCCGCCAGTCCCTGGTCGACGACACTTCCTTCAAATGTTCTCACCAGGTCTTGAGTTAATCCAGTCCAAATCCCGGTCGATGAAAAATCTTCAAATGCCCTCGCCCGGGTTTGATCCTGTGTCAACCGGTCGCCAGCACAGTGTGGTGACCACTACGCTAGCACGGCTCCCATCAACCATTAGTGAGAAGGGTTTTCCCTGCACAGCTTTATCACTGGTTCTGTTGCAGATGGAGCTAGGCAGTTTTTAATGATAAATGTTGTCTTGGTCCTCTTCAACTGGAACTTTCTGGCAAAATCACTGTCAGGAAACATTACAGGCACCAAGTGACAAAAATGATCAGCAACAGATGCAGTTAAGTTATGCTGGGCAATAAAATTGGCAAATAAAACTTCAGCCCTTGTAATGCCACCCTCTTCCTGCTTTGGCCATGCAAAAAAGGTCTTAATAATTGCTCCCTTCTTCATTGCAAACATTTGTTCATGCAATTTCGTTTTAAAATGTACTTTCAAATCGAATAACCCTGAAGCACTACTTTAATATCTTTGCTGCACAATCTACAAAAAGCATGGGTTGATCCTAACTTGAATGCATCTACAATGCCAGGGAAGAGTTTAACCCATTTGGCCTGAAACTTACCATGACCTGCATGCTTTTGTTTCTTTAAATTAGGCTCAGCCATCATTCAATGGATGAAATATTTCAACTAATAATCTTTGTAGACGAAGAGAATGATTAAAAAATACAATGAAGCAAAGCAAACAGCTAACAGCAAAAAATAATTTTAAACAGAATAATGAATCTAGGAAGAAAAAAAAACATGCTACCAAATTTACAAAATTATTATTAAAAGTTTGCTAGACCAGTGATAAAAGATCGCCACTTTATTGAAAAAAAAACAGCAGCGTGGTTTACACACAGAAACTTTGTTTCTAGCTATGTAGGGCCTACACAGAATATTATGACATTAATTTATTGGAAATATTTAAATGGTCAAAACAACGAAGCAAAGCAAACAGATAGCAGCAAAAAAAAAAAAAAACCAAATTATGAAGAGAATATCACATCTAGGAAGACAAAACATACTACCAAAAGTTTGTAGACCAGTGATAACATAGATCACCACTTTATTAAACAATAACGCAGCAAATCTTGACCGCTTGACTAAAGTAGGTCTACTTAATGAATTTACTCTAGGAACATAATTGTTTATGTAAACAAATTTTTTTTTTTTTTAGTTATGTAGGGCCTACACAGAATATTATGAAATTAATTTATCTGAAATATATTGAAGGGTAAGATATAACAAGCGGGGTCGTTGATAACAGGTAACTTTAAAAATACGTCATGTCACGCTGAAAACCGAAAGTATTTGAGGCCAAATTCAGAGTTTTTGCTGAATTGTTGGGTATAAAAGGATTTGATTGGTTGCTGGGAGAGACCTCATTTTAAAAACAGATGCCAAGAATTCCCGAATAATAAAAAAAAAAGGTTAAAAAAAACCTGGGCTAGAAAATATTTTCTGATTTTAAAAAAAAAGCTTTTTTTGATTTTTATTTTTTTTGGGGGAGAAAATCCGTGCAACGAGTCTGTACGGCCATACACTGCCAAAAGTATCAAAAGAAACGTACATTGTACGATAAAAATGTACAATTTGACAGGTATGTAATGATATAGGAGAAACAATAGTATCTGTTCCAGGTGCATAGCAGTCTTTGTTTGTAAAGCTGCCTTACCTCACTAACACTTCTGTATTATAAGCTCAACATGGTACTTGTAAGATGGCCTTTATTTGTTCTATAATTATTATATGATACTGTAATAAAAGGGAAAGATGACATTAATCAACAAAACTTTCATGTTTAAGGCTTAAAGGCAAAAAAAAAAGAATTGCTACAATTGTTGTAAATTTATGCATCTGAGAACACACACCCTACTTTACATTTATTCCTGTGAGAACACACCCCTATTTTACATTTATTCCTGTGAAAACACACCCTTACATTTATTCTTGTGAGAACACACCCTCTACTTTACATTTATTCTTGTAAAAACACACCCCTTACATTTATTCCTGTGAGAACACACCCCTTACATTTATTCCTGTGAGAACACACCCACTGCTTTAAATTTATTCCTCTGAGACCACACCCTCTACTTTACATTTATTCCTGTGAGAACATGCCCCCTACTTTACTTTTACTCCTGTGAGAACACACCCCCTACTTTACATTTATTTTTGTGAGAACACACCCCTTACATTTATTCCTGTGAGAACACACCCCCTACTTTACATTTATTCTTGTGAGAATACACCCCCTACATTTATTCCTGTGAGAACACAATTATGTGAGGTCCTCATTAGTGCTTCTCTAACATAAAATGTGACTACACTGTACCTGACAGGAAACTAAAATGTAAGGAACAGAAGAGATCTATTGTTGACAAAATTAAATATGGTGGCTAAATGGGAAAATTTATATCAAATTACTTTCGTTTATTTCATTATTCTGGGAAAGATTTTACTAAAATGTAGAAATTTCTCCCAAAATGTGTAACTTGTCTGTATATCTGATGTCAAGAACAGTACCGAAAAAAAAAAAAAGAAAAAAGTTTTGCAAAAATTCCGAGATGTTTATATTATATGAAACTTAGATTCTAGCTATCTAATGGAAAAAGTTATATTTTTCAAACATGATCTTACACAAATTTAGTATACATTTGAAAATCTATGAATCACTCAAGAAAAATTAGCATACTTATTTTGCATGCACTTGACAGCTCTGAATCATTCAGAAGAAAATCATTATGAGGTTGTTATGTTTTTCACCATTATTTAAAAAAAAAAAAATTGAGTGAAATTTCATGTGATATCAATATCTCAAATAACCAGCATGTAATAAATTGTCTAAGATTTTGTTACCTATAATTCATTTTTCTTTTCAGATTGCAACAAAAATATGGAACAGAAGTTCCCAGTCCTGGATCAAAACATAAAACAGGACATTAGTACAGATTTTAAAGTGAGTATTCTTTTTAATTCTTGATAACAAATTTGTATACAGCCAAAGTGATTTAAACTGAGAAATCTGTTAAAATATTGTCCATTTAAACATTGTATTACTTATTGCAGAGTTGGCATTTGCTGATGATGTTGCCCTGATTGCTAAATCAGAAACACATCTCCAATCCAACCTGCAAGTATGGAAGGAAGAGCTGGAGAAGAAAGGGATGGGCATAAGCAGCTCTAAAACAAAATCCATGGTGATATTACGAGAAGAAAGAAGACATCAGATTAAGCTGGGAGAACAGGTCCTGGAGCAGGTCGACCAATATAAATACCTCAGAGCTATTATAGACCAAAAGGGAGGCATCAAAGAAGAGTTGGCCACTGTAAAAGCTGCAGCTGGGAGACTTTTTCAGGCCATAAATTGAGGATTCCTCAGCAAGAGAGAGGTTGCTAAGAAAACAAAGATGGCTGAATACCACTCCACCTATGTCCCAGTCTTGACATATGGATGCGAGTCATGGGCAATGACTACAACCCACAAAAGCCAGATCCAAACCTCAGAAATGAGGTATCTGAGGAAGATGGTTAAAGTAACAAGAAGAGACATGGTCTGCAACCAGACGATATGTCAAGACCTAAAATCCCACCCGCTGCAGACCCAAGTAGAACAGTCCCAACTAAGATGGTTTGGCCATGTCTGCAGAATGGGAGAATATCGGCTACCATGACAAGCATGGGAAACAAAGAGCCAGGGATCCAGACCCCCAGGATGACCCAGAGTCCACTGGGAGGACTACATTAGACAATCTTTGAAGGACCAAGGATTAGAATGGAACCAGGCCAGGAGGAAGACAGCCAATAGGATAGTCTGGTGCTCTGTCTTCCAAACCTCTACACCTCAAGGTAGAAGGGGAACGACTAAGTAAAGTAAAGTAAAATTACTTATTGCTGGGTTCTTTGTGTTTTTTTTCTGTAACAGTGTAGTATATGTAAATGTAATATAACATCTTCATCAGGGACAGAGGCATAAACAGTTGAGAAAAGAAAGTAATTTAAATACATAAAAATGTATCATGTAGTTGTCAGACTGGGGCAATGTTTAAGACTTGTGGTTTGTTTCAAACTTGAATATGTTCAATATTTTGTTTTCAGGGACACACAGTGAAGATAGAAAGTGAAGGTGAGGAAGATGGTCATGTTCCTGCAGGGAGAGAGAGTATGAGGAGCAGTTCCACATCTGTATATCCTGCTGGGGACAATTTACTCAGTAATGCTTTACAACTTTTTAACATAAATGTAACCTGTGCTCAATATGTTAAAACTTTCAACAAATATGTAATGTAATAAGTGTTATTTATACACATCCACCACAAACATCATAATTTGTTTGTGTTTATTTACTATATGCATTAGTGTGTGGATTTTTTTTTCGGCTACCTTTAGTCCAGACATAAAATCCCTTGCAGCAAATTTTACATGTTTGAGGCAGTGGCGTACCGAGGATTTTTAGCACCTGGGGTGATCCATGAAAAAATGCATCCCCAGTCACCACCAGATAAAATTCTTGTTCATTTTGTAGACAAATCAAAAGACAGTTTAAAGGACAATATTAAGCACTGTCATGACTTTTAAATTCTATTAAGAACACCAAGATGAATTATTGGGAAAATATGAAATTTATGAATTGAGTAAACACAAAATACATAAACCACTCTTTCTAATGATGATTACTTGATGTAAAGGTATATAGATGAGCAGATGTAGTTTCAGATCATGATCTTCTGTTAACACAATCTTTTGTTCCAAAAATAAAACTAAAAAAATTGTGTATAATGTGTGTCATGGTGTTCGTTCGCTGTGTGTGAGAAACCGCTTGTTCGTAAATCGAGCAAGCCATTTGGAAGCCACCGAAGGGCTGACGAAAATAGATGGCATTCCAGCAGAGACCATCAAAACAGATATTGATACATCTACAGAGATATTATACAAACTACTTGGCAAAGTCTGTGAGAGAGAACGAACAAACAAACTTCATTTTCAAAGGGTTAAGAATTGGGCAAGCATACCCATCTAACATTCTGTCCTCTCTCTCTCTCTCTCTCTCTCTCTCTCTCTCTCTCTCTCTCTCTCTCTCTCTCTCTCTCTCTCTCTCTCTCTCTCTCTCTCTCTCTCTCTCTCATCCTCATCTTGCAGTGTGTATTCTCTTATTCACACATGTACTTTGATCATTATTTAGGCATGCAACATTATCAAGGTCAAATAATAGCATACATGAAATGATTGTGTAATATCCAATGCATCAAATTTAAAAATGTTTAGAAAAAAAAAACAATTTAAAAGTAATGAAATAAATAGGGACAAAAAAAGACAAAGTAACAAAATCCAAAACCATCCATACAGGAGATTAGACACTGGCCTTGGGCTTTTTGCGGATTGCATTGCAATCTTCGTTGTCTTAAATGCACGCTGTGTCATCATCAGTTCGCCAAAACCTCTGAGGTTTGCCCGACTGACACAGAGTTCTTTGTTCGTGTCAGGAGCAGCTTGCAGCAGAGGGGAAATTACCACTACCGCTGAGAGAAGAAATACCAGCAGAATGGAAGGAAGGTTAACTAGTAAAGTTACCTAAGAAAGGAAATTTACAAGAGTGCACACATTATAGAGGAATAATGTTACTATCAGTGTCAGGAAAAATGCTTATTTAGTCATCCCTCTTCTACAATGAGGTATAGAGGTTTGGAGGAGGGAGCGCCATACTATCCTATCAGCTGTCTTCCTTATGGCCTGGTTCCAATCTAGTCCTTGGTCCTTCAGAGAATGTCTAATGTTGTCTTCCCAGTGGATGTTGGTTCGTCCTAGAGGTCTGGATCCCTGGCTCTCAGTTTCTCATAATTGCCATGATAGATGATTGTCTTCCATTCTGCAGACATGTCCAAACCATCGTAGTTGGGACTGTTCTACTTTAGTCTGCAGTGGCTGGGTTTTGAGGCTTTGCCATATCATCTGGTTGCTGACCATATCTGTCCTTGTTACTTCAACCACCTTCCTCAGATACCTTATTTCTGATGTTTGGAGCTGGCTTTTATTTGTTGTATCATTGCCCATGACGTGTTTCCATATGTCAAGACTGAAATATAAGTGGAGCGGTATATAGATACTGTAGTTTTCTTGCTAACTTCTCTTCTGCTGAAAAAATTTTAATTTATGGCCTGAAAAAGTCCTCAGATATACCTTATTTCTGATGTTTGGGAGCTTCCAGCTCTGCTGCTGCTTTTTGGAAAAAGTCTTCCTAACTAACTATTTTTTAATGCCTCCCATCCAGTCTGTAACAGATGACCATTCCTCTCTTCTCTAGCTCTTCCTTCCAGACTTGCAGGTTGGATTGAAGATGTGATCTGATTTAGCAATCCGGGCAACATCGTTAGCAAATGCTAGCTCTGAAATAATACCTGTCTCATCTTCTCATATTCTCTGAATACTTTTTGGTCAGGAAAAGTATTAAACTGAATCATCCTTGGGAGATTAAAAGAGTCCATGGACAAACAATTGAGAGATAATCAAGTAGGTTTTGGCAGAACAGATCCTGTACAGACCTGATAGCCACATTGAAAATAATAGCTGAACAAAGTCTGGAATGGAATTCACTAAATAAATAAACAAACAACACACAAAGGTATTTTATCTGGCACTCAGTCAGAAATAAACAAACAACACAAAGGTATTTTATCTGGCACTCAGTCAGAAATAAACAAACAACACACAAAGGTATTTTATCTGGCACTCAGTCAGAAATAAACAAACAACACACAAAGGTATTTTATCTGGCACTCAGTCAGAAATAGTGCCAGATAAACAAACAACACACAAAGGTATTTTATCTGGCACTCAGTCAGAAATAAACAAACAACACACAAAGGTATTTTATCTGGCACTCAGTCAGAAATAAACAAACAACACACAAAGGTATTTTATCTGGCACTCAGTCAGAAATAAACAAACAACACACAAAGGTATTTTATCTGGCACTCAGTCAGAAATAAACAAACAACACACAAAGGTATTTTATCTGGCACTCAGTCAGAAATAAACAAACAACACACAAAGGTATTTTATCTGGCACTCAGTCAGAAATAAACAAACAACACACAAAGGTATTTTATCTGGCACTCAGTCAGAAATAAACAAACAACACACAAAGGTATTTTATCTGGCACTCAGTCAGAAATAAACAAGTAGAAGAAGAAGTAGGATAAAGATGTGTACAACACAAAGGTATTTTATCTGGCACTCAGTCAGAAATAAACAAACAACACACAAAGGTATTTTATCTGGCACTCAGTCAGAAATAAACAAACAACACACAAAGGTATTTTATCTGGCACTCAGTCAGAAATAAACAAACAACACACAAAGGTATTTTATCTGGCACTCAGTCAGAAATAAACAAACAACACACAAAGGTATTTTATCTGGCACTCAGTCAGAAATAAACAAACAACACACAAAGGTATTTTATCTGGCACTCAGTCAGAAATAAACAAACAACACACAAAGGTATTTTATCTGGCACTCAGTCAGAAATAAACAAGTAGAAGAAGAAGAAGTTTAAAGATGTGTACAAGAGAGATATGAGGGCACCAGAAAATGGAATTCACTGCTGGACATTGAATTTGTGCACTATTAAATGGCATTTGACAGGGTAGACAGAGAATCACTTTGGAAAGTGAAGGAGCATTTATTTAATAACTTAATTAAGACTGAAGAGGACATTACATGCAGAGTTCTTCATGAAGGACAACTTACAGAACCATTTCTGATTAGAACGGGAGTGCGACAGTGATGCCTCTTGCCTCCATATCTTTACTTACTAGCAATAAATGGGGTTATAAAAACATCAACATCACACAACAGAAATGCAATCCAGTGTAATCTGACTAAACAGCTTGATGATCTAGATGTTGTAGATGACTTGACTCATCTGTCTCATAACCATAATCAGTTGCAAGATAAAATGATAATACTCAATAAGAATTCACAACAAGTTGGTCTGAAAATACACAGGGACAAGACAAGGATAATGAGAATAAATACAAGATTTGATAACAAGGTTGTACATAAAGAAACACCTCACCTACACGACGGTATAACGATACATATACCTTGGCAAAAATCCAGACAAAGTTGGAGGGACAGACAATAATATCAAAATAAGAATACAATAAAGTAAGAAGAGCTTTCATTGGGAAACATATAGACGTCAAAAGAAATCAAGTCTGACTTAAAAATAAGAATGTTCAACTCAAATGTCAAGTCAGTCCTATTGTATGGCTCTGTCAAGTCAGTCCTATTGTATGGCTCTGTCAAGTCAGTCCTATTGTATGGCTCTGTCAAGTCAGTCCTATTGTATGGCTCTGTCAAGTCAGTCCTATTGTATGGCTCTGTCAAGTCAGTTTTCCTATCTCTATTGTCATTCCTATGGCTCTGAAAGATAAAGAACAATAAGAAAAGTTACAGACTTCCATAAATGGGTGCTAAACATAGAAGTATAAGGTTTGAAATGGTATGACAAAGTCAGCAGTTTGGAACTGATGACAAGAGTCAGACAAGTGCTAGTGGAACAAAAGATGAGAAGAAGATAATGGTAATGCATAGGATGTACACTAAGGAAACCTGTTGATGGCATTACAAGGCGGTCCTTGTTCTGGAATCCACAGGGAAAAGGCAGAGTTAGACTTAAAAACACATGGAGAACTTGAGTTGTTGACACTTGAGAGGAGAAAGTTGAGTTGTTGAACACACATGAGGAAACTTGAGTTGTTGACACATGACAGGAGAACTTGAGTTGTTGACACATGGACAGGGAGACTTGAGTTGTTGACACATGACAGGAGAACTTGAGTTGTTGACACATGACAGGAGAACTTGAGTTGTTGACACATGACAGGAGAACTTGGCATTGTTGTTGATTTGTTGGTGAACTGGCAGTGCTCCAAAATTGACACTGGGAGATAAAGGGTATATTGGTTATTGATCACCAATGACACAAACACTTGGCATCAGTTTTTGAGCACAAGCTCAGAAAACACCCTGGGGAGATTTAACAACTCAGGGACCATTGACAGCCTCAGAACACAAACACTTTAATCAGTACCATTTAGCAGCCTCAGAACACAAACACTTTAATCAGTCACCATTTAGCAGCCTCAGAACACAAACACTTTAATCAGTCACCATTTAGCAGCCTCAGAACACATACCAATTCTTCAACTTGGCAATGGCTGCTAAAGGATGACAAGCTCAGCAACCCTTGTTTATCAACAGCAACAACCTCTTGTTAAGATGAACTAGTCTAAATTTCAAAGACTCTTCTTGTAAGTGTGTTGTTAAGCCAGTAAGCATTTTACTGAGTTTATAAAACTATAGATTATATTGTTTGGTTTTTTTTTTTCAAAAAGTCTTGTACTTTATAATAACTGCTTGTCAAAATGCTATAAAGAATCGGTCAGAATGTATGTAATAATTTAAATATATCATGCACTGTAATCAAAATCCAGATTCTGATGAATGTAAGCAGGAGTATAATGGAGACTTCCAGAATCAAGATGCTAATATTGAGGTGGGATGTTATATGTACCATTGTTTAAAAAAACTATATCAGACAGTTAATTAGCCTTACATGCATGTTGTATATACTGTTGTTTAGAAAAACTGTATCTGCCAGTTAAGTAGCCTTATATGTTGTATGTACCATTGTTTAGACAAACTATATCAGACAACTAATTAACCTTATATGTTGTATGTATCATTAAGACAAACTATATCAGACAGTTAATTAACCTTATTTGTTGTATGTATCATTGTTTATATACACTTGCTTAGACTGCGCAGACTACGCTGGCTTGGCCATGTCTGCCACATGGAAGATGGTCGCATCCCAAAAAATATCTTCTATGGGCAACTAGCAGTTGGGTTACCACAGCTGAGGTTTAAAGATGTGTGCAAGAGAGATATGAGGGCACCGAACATAAATCCAGCAACATGGGAGGAAGAAACTGCCGATCGCACCAAGTGGCGATGCTATTTACGGTGCCACCTCAGATTGGGTGAATAGAAGCTCACTCAACAAGCCGAAGAGTTAGAAAACATCGAAAGGAGCATCAGGAAAATAAGTAGCTGAGGGCTGTCACCTCAGGGGTGCATTCTCATAGTCAGTTATGACTAAAGGGGCTATTATTATCATTAGATAAACTATATCAGGCAGTTAATTAAGTTTATTTGTTGTATGTACCATTGTTTAGACAAACTATATCAGACAGTTAAATAACCTTATGGCTGATGCATGTTGCATGAGCAGCTGTAATGGAGACATTGTTTAGACAAACTATTATCATATGTTGCATGTACAGTTTAACACATTAACTTAACACATTAACTACAAAGCCACTGCCATCGGCACAAGAAAGAAACACATTTGGACCGCAGACCACCCACAGTGGCTTTCTAAGTTTAGTAAGAAAATGAATGAAATATGTGACGAAACACATTCTGATCTGGTTCGAGATTTTAATTTACCTTCGGAAGACAACATCCAAAAGCATGGGTAAATTTGTGCCTCTGAAAATAGATATTATATTCATATTTTTCAAACATTTCAGGTTAGTTTCCAAATTGCAAAACTGTTTACCATGTCAATATTGATAGCACCACAAAAAATGCATGTACACCTCATCTAACTGCTGAACAGGCTAGAAACTTATTTCAGCAATTGATTGATAGATCTAGCGATGAGGAGGACAGTGAAAACAATGTGGATATTGATTCAAGTAGTGATTGATTTTTCTGGTAGTAATAACAGTAGTAGTGAAAATTCAAGCAGTGATGATATTGAAGATATTAGAAGTCCTGGGCCATCAGATAAAAAGCCATCGGTAAAAGATTATTGGGCACAGACACCTCATAATTATACACCCCGGTATGGCAGTATGTTTTCAAGATCTAGGTTTGAAATAATTGTCCATACAATGATGCATGTTAGAGATGCTGATTCAGAAGGGAAGGACAAAATAGAGCTTTTTTTAAATTTGCTTGTTGCAAAGTTCCAGGATGCATTTTATCCATTTCAGAATTTAGCCATTGATGAAATGGTTATTGGGTATAATGGATGCTGGAAACACAAGCAGTACAATGCAACAAAGCCAAGCAAGTATCTTATTAAGACCTTTGGATTGTTTGATTCTGCCACTGGATATGTCTATTCTGTATTGACATACTTTGGGAAGAATACATCACATATTTTTGCTAATGACTCTACAACAAGTCAGGCGGTGAAGGTATTTGATTTCTTGCTACACGGAATTGGGAAGTGCCACCATGTACAAGTATTTGCTGACAGATACTACACTGTGGATACACTGATAACCTATCTGTTGAGTTAAAAAAAAGTATCCCGTTACATGCCCATTGAGGTATATTGCGAATATGGTGTTAGACCCATATTTTCTTGACCGTTTGCACACTAGGGGTGATGTGGTCAGCATCATGCCGGCCGCTTTAACCTTCCCAGAGTTGCTCTGGTACCCATTTGGGGCTGGGTCGACCCAGGAGCCGTTTGTGGCCTAACAAAATCCCACCACATCTGTAGATTGAACCATAGACCACTGAGCTAGGAAGCCAGTGCACTAACCACTATGCTACCCAGCTCCAATCTGTTGAGTAGGGGCATTCATTATACTAACACAGTCAACATCAACAGAAAAAACTTTCCCCTTCAACTGAAGACCCTCTCACTCCATCACCGAGAAGCCAGGTGGTACGAAAATGGTGATGGATCTCAGATATGTGTTGCTTGGAGAGACAAAAAGCAAAGAAAGCATGTATTGTTGAGATGCTGCAAGGCACAACTCAACGTCACAACTTAGTCGAAAAACCCAAACCAGTACACCGGTACAATTTTTGCATGAATGGATGTGACCACAAAGATCAAATGGTAGCTTACTATGGCAATTTCCAAAGAAAAACTAGAAAATGGTGGAAGAAAATTTTTCTACTGGATTATAGAGGTGTCCCAGGTAAATGCCCATATATTATACACCCTCAGTCATGCTGATAAGTCAGTGTCATTAAAAATTTTCAAAGACAAACTGATTGATCAGTTGACTGAGAAGGCTGCCTCCATAACTCCACCTGATCTAGTAGCCACCAGTGGCAACAAGAAAGGTAGGAAATTTTTAGGAACAATGTTAAAAGATTTGAGGGTGCAAAGCACATTGTGGATTACACAGACAAAGACAGGAACTGTATAGTGTGCTCAACACCTGCAAAACGAGCCTGAACAAATTTTTATTGCATCGATTGCCCCGAAAAGCCCCATCTCCATCCAAAGAGCTGTTTTAGGCTGTACCATACGCATGATCCTTCAGCTGTAACTCACTATAGACATTGACATACTGTAAATAAGTTATAGATGTTGTGTTTTCTCAAAGGTGCTATTTATTCCAAATTTCTAAGATTTTTTGGAAGTGATGTAGGTATGATAATGTAAGTCATTAATGTGTATTTATTAGCTAGTGTGTATGTTCTTGGGCATGTTTTTCTTGTTATTGGATATACTACATGAAAATCACCAAGAAAAAAAACATTAGCTGCCTCAGGAACAAGCAAGTTGCAGGTAAGTTGATAATTTAAAAAAATGTTGCATGCTTTTTCTTTCTTTCAATCATTTTATATTATTGATAATATCTACCATTCTAAATAAACATATATTTTTTCAGCTTTAGGCAATAGTACATTCATTTATCATCAAAATGACACAAAATTAATAAAAATCTTTTTAAAATTAATAGATCTGCAGCTTAAGTTCTCCAAACATTTACAGGGAGAAAATGAAAAAATTTCAGACCTTTTTTTTGGGAAGTGGCATAGGTGTGATTATATATCATACAGGTCATTGACCTTATATGTCACCATTGTCCTGGTCACCCCTATGGAGGATAGAACCACTACTACAGGAAGCTTACACTAAACATTCACAAGCTCTTACTGTGAGGGTATCTGTAGCTATTTGTTTGACATGATGATGTTGCCAGCATCTTGATGAGCCTTATAATAGTGCCTTGTACAACATCCTGAGGGAGTAATATTTCTTTATCTCATCAGAGATCCCAGAAACTACAAGAGGCCTGATATGATAGGAAACTCTATACAGAGTGATACAACAAGAAACAATCTGATCATTAGAAGTGGTCCCACCATCGATCAAGTGTTTTGGCCCTTTAATCTCCTTTACACTCTAAAGGGGGTGGGCCCACTTGGGTCATGACTCACAAGTGTCAGTCTCCTGTTGTTTGGTGCAGAGAATTGAATCTACTCCACCTTGGTTGCAGCTTTCATGTCCACTCCTACTTCCTGCCAGCTGGAGGCAATTGTGAAAGTAACCTCTATGTAGAAAACAAATTATTGTCCCAACTTTCATAGACCCCAGATACTACAAGAGGCCTTATTAGACATGGTTGTTTGTTATTTCAGTGTTTTATTTATTTATTTATTTTTGACACAAACAATTGAAATGGGTTTTTTGTGTTTGAACTTTGCCCACATAGGGTCTTATTTCATGTAGAAAATAATTTTGTGCTCTGTATATTTGTGCATCTGTGTGTTTACAAGTATTTATAGGAGCATTTGTCTGTGCATGTATAAATAAGTGTATGTGTTCATTTGTGTATGCGCATGTGAGTATGTCTTTGTATGTGTGCTTGAGTGATGGCAATAATGAGAAAATGATTGCTGAAAAAAACGTTATCTCCCCTACATTTAAAAACTGTGTATTACAAGTGTCATAAATACACAGGGAAATTAAGTCCAACACAAAAATATCAATCTTCAGCTCCAGTGTCAAGGCTGTTCAATTATATAGCTCTAGTTTATAGCATTCTGAAATGTCCAGGGTAAAAGAGGTTTTTTGAGACTCAAAAACACACACAGTAGATAACTTGATACAAAAGTCAAAGATATGAGTCAGTCATGGAGACACCTTGAGTTGATAGTATACAACAAGAGGAATTGGCAGACATTTGTTGAAGACCTAGACTGTTTAGGGAGCTAGAATTGATAGTGATGATGTGTCATAAATCGCCCATGCCAGAATTGAACCAAATTTCTTTCAGGCTGATTGTGACAACAGCTGTCCTAAAACTGAGATACAGTATACTGACGTATTGGACATGTCAGAAAGTCAACAACAGTTATGCTTATTTGGAGATGAAAAAGGTATGTATAATAGCATTGTTTTATTATTTTTTATTAAATTCATATGTTGGCTACATAAGTTTACATGATTTAAATATCTGCATAGTATAGCATTTAATACTAAGCAGAGAGTGCGCCTTTCTTAGAGAATTAAATCTATTTACAAAACTTTAATTAAAACTAGCTTATAAATATTATTACATAATGAAGATAGAGGCTGTTACTGCAGTAAAACCAGGTCCAGGTAGTTATTGTGTCACACTGTCAGTCCATGCTTTTAAAGGTTCAAAATAGATGTCTGTTGCATGAAAGTAGAAAACATTTTATAGAATCCTTGAATCTTCAGAAGCTGGTGTGAATTTTACTGTACAAGTCATTCAGGTGTATGACATGGGCAATAAGAGTGTTGACAGACTAACTTGAAGTTCACCCATAGATGTGACACGGGTCCTGCACAAGGGAGAGATACTGAGGATGTTTGGGGATGATCATCTTTTAGAAAAAAACAACACTGCAATAGATGAATCAATAAGGCTAAGATAGCTGAAATAAACATAAGACTAGCAGGTATGACGTATTAGAGGATACAGCCGACATGTCTACAGTCATTATACTACAGTACAGTAAGCTTTCATACACTTCAACATTTACTGAGGAAGACTTAGCACCAACGGATTTGCCTGGATTGCAATGATGTCGATCCTAAATAACAATCACATAATTATCAGGAAATTATGCTTACGAGGGGCGATCGAAAAGTTTTGCACTTTACTAAGAAAGCGTTAAGACAAGCGGGATTGCTGTGTATCATTGTAAAGACACACTATTGGTTAGATTTCCTGCGCGTACATGGCGCGTGCGGGGTGCCATGTGAAAGAGAAATTGGCGGGAAACTGGTTCAGGTGGGTTCCCCGCCTTCTCACGCCAGTCCAAAAAGAGCATCAAGCCCAAACATCCGCACAGGTGTTGGACATTTGCAATGCTGACGAAGATGATTTTTTTAGTAGACTGGTTACTGTGGACGAATGTTGGGTGCATTTCTATGACCCGGAGACTAAAAAAGCTTCATGGACGTCGTTTTTCTAACAACCAGGACTTGATTACTGAACTGAAAACGTGGTTCCGGGCCCAGACGGGGGTGTTCTACAATCAGGGCATCAGGAAGGTGAAGAAGAGATGGGAGAAGTGCATTGCCTTGAGGGGTGAATACATAGAGAAGGACTAAAGTTCACACCAATTTCCAGGTACGTGTGCCTTGACTCCTTCATACTAAATGTGCAAAACTTTTTGGACCGCCCCTCGTATGTGTTTGTTACTACATTTTGATAACAAATTTTAACTAAACATATAAGACGTGTATTCAGTATTTATCTGTGCTCATTATTGTTATTATTACAGGTGTTTATTTTTGTCACCTGTGCAACACTCATTTCTTCCAACTTGATGTCCTGGATACACATATATGACAACAGTACACAGAGATGGACGCTGGGAGTTTGATAATAAATGCAGTAATCTTCAGAATGTGTTTTCCACAGGACAGTGGAAATAACATGAATGAAGCAGTGAATAACATTGAAGATGCCACTTTTACTGATGTAGCAAAAGAAGATAGCATCAACCTGAGACTCGCTTGTAATGAAGCATCAGTGAACCTCATCAACAGTCAGGAAAGGACTGCTAAAATGTTTGACAACCTACACAGTAATACATCAGTTTGTAAAAATCAATTATTTAACATAAATTGTAGTACACCATTTTCTGCCAGTGAGATAAATGCTCAACTTTGTGTGAGTCACAGAGCTGTTGATACGTGCAGCGATTTGAGCATTCAGTCTCAAATGAAACTAAAAGAAATTAAGTCCTACAAGTGTGATATTTGTGATGAATTATTTACTGTGAAAGATAACCTACAGCAACATAAACGAATACATACAGGAGAGAAACCTTACAAGTGTGATGTTTGTGTGAGCAGCAGAATCTGAGCAGTAATCTACAAAAGCACAAAAGAAACACATACAGGAGAGAAAGCCTAACAAGTGTGATGTTTGTGGTGCAGCATTTACTCTGAACAGTAATCTACAAAAACACAAACGAATACATACAGGGGAGAAGCCTTACAAGTGTGATGTTTGTAGAGCAGCATTTACTGAGAATGGTAGTCTACAAAAACACAAAAGAACACATACAGGGGAGAAGCCTTACAAGTGTGATGTTTGTGGAGCTGCATTTACTGCGAGTGGTAGTCTACAAAGTCATAAAAGAATACATACAGGAGAGAAGCCTTACAAGTGTGATGTTTGTGGAGCAGCAAGCCCATATTTTGTGAGAGTGGCAGTCTACAAAAGTCATAAAAGAATACATACAGGAGAGAAGCCTTACAAGTGTGATGTTTGTGGAGCAGCATTTACTGTGAGTGGTAGTCTGCAAAGTCATAAAAGAATACATACAGGAGAGAAGCCTTACAAGTGTGATGTTTGTGGAGCAGCATTTACTCAGGCAGGTAGACTACAAAGACATAAAAGAATACATACAGGATACAATCCTTACATGTGTGATATCTGTGGTGCAGCATTTGCTCAGAGCAGTTGTCTACAGAGTCATATAAAAATACATACAGGAGAGAAGCCTTACAGGTGTGATGTTTGTGGTGCAGCATTTACTGTGAGTGGAAGTCTACAAAGTCATAAAAGAATACATACAGGAGAGAAGCCTTACAAGTGTGATGTGTGTGGAGTAGCATTCACTCAGACAGGTCACCTACAACGTCATAAAACAATACATACAGGAGAGAAGCCTTTCATGTGTGATGTTTGTGGAGTAGCATTTACTGTGAGTTGTAGTCTACAAAGTCATAAAAGAATAAATACAGGAGAGAAGCCTTACAAGTGTGATGTTTGTGGTGCAGCATTTAATCTGAGCAGTAGTCTACAAAAACACAAAAGAATACATACAGGGGAGAAGCCTTTCAAGTGTGATGTTTGTGGAGTAGCATTTACTGAGAGTGGTAGTCTACAAAGTCATAAAAGAATACATACAGGAGAGAAGCCTTACAAGTGTGATGTTTGTGGAGCAGCATTTACTGTGAGTTGTAGTCTAAAAAATCATAAAAGAATACATACAGGAGAGAAGCCTTACAAGTGTGATGTTTGTGGAGCAGCATTTACTGAGAGTGGTAGTCTACAAAAGCACAAAAGAATACATACAGGAGAGAAGACTTAAAGTGTGATAGGTCACCTAGAAAGACATAAAAGAATACATACAGGAAACAAACTGTACAAGTTTGATGTTAGTGATGCTGCATTTATTGAGAGTGGTAGTCTACAAAGACATAAAATAATACATAGCTTAGTGTGAGTGATGGTGCTGTTGCTGCTTGCAGTGATTTAATCATTCAGACTCAAAAGATAATAGAGGAAGACATAACCTACATATGTGATATTTTTTGTGTATCATTTATTGAGAAAGATAACCTACAACAACATAAAAGAATACATACAGGAGAGAATCCTTATTGGCGTGATGTTTGTGATACAGAATGTCATGGAATTGCATCCCTTGCTTTGCAGTAGTGGTCCAACAGTTACCAAAACTCAAGAGCTTCTAATATGGGTCTTCAAATTGTCTACCTTTGCACAATATTACTCTTGGCAGAGTTGTAGATATAAGAATAATGATGATTCTATCTCAAGGGAGTCTCCACAAGATATTCAGAAAAGCGAGAACAATGCTGCATTGGCTGAGCACGTAACTCTATGATCTTCCAACAACTTTTGTGAAGGATTAAGCAATTATTAATTTTATCTCGTTAAGCCCCAACCCTGATTTACTAAGTGGAATTCTTATTATTCTGGTATAGCTCTGGTTAGAGTGTTTTTAGTAAATTGACTGAGACAAACATGCAGAACATTTAAAACAATTAAATCAAAGGTTACCAACATGGAACTGATGACAAGAAATAGACAAGTGCCAGTGGAACAAGAGACGAGAAGAAGATGATGGCGATGGATAGGACACACACTGAGGAAACCTGTTGATAGCATTACAAGGCAGTCTTTGTTCTGGAACCCCCAGGGCAAGAGAGGCAGATGTAAACCATGAAGCACATGGAGAAGAGAGCTGGAAACAGAGGTGAAAATGATGAGGAGAACATGGAAAGAACTTGAGATGATGGCACGTGACAGGAGGACTTGGCATGTGTTTGTTGAAGGCCTATGCTCCTTTGGGACTGCAGGGTTATGAATGAATGAAATCAAAGTTCAATTTGTATATTAACAAATAACAGATTTAATAATCATGAACTTGATTACATTTACATATGCACTGGTTAAACATGTTAATATATGTATGTACATCATTTATGTCATCATCCACTCCCTGCTTCATATGGAACTTGGGACTACCTCTGCTTTTGGTTCTCTATGAGAAAGCCACATAAAACAGTCACCAGCCCTTGCAGTGGTGGTTCATGAAATCATCATTCTATATGCTGAAGTTATCAGCCTCGTATGACATGGACATCCACTAGCAATTTGTACGTGTTAATAAATGCAAAATATAGAATTATAAAATGTACATCTTATCCCAATTTTTTTTTTTTTGAGGAATACAGATTGACTTCTAGCTTGGAGAAATAGTTAAGGCAACTTGTTTATGATGCCTCTTTTTTTTTTTTTTTTTTCTCTAACCAGCGGCACTCGAGCTTTCAAGCTTTTTTGGCCCAGTGACATGTCATTGCGAGGCTGGGGGGTCTGTGGACTTTCCTTCCAACCCAGTCACCAGCTTTGCTCCTTCCCATCCACACGAGATTTGTGTGCAGGAGCTATTCAGGTTATTCAGTCAAATTCCCAGTCATAAACATTCCTTTAAACGCTGACACCCAGGCTTGAACCTTGAAAACCTGGTCGCCAGTACAACGTTGTAGCCATTACACCAGCGTGGCTCCCTAAGATGCCTCTTACATGTAATCTAGGGTATTACTTTGCAAAACAAATCCCACTGTGACTTAGTGATCATGTTCTTAGGATTCCAGGCTTTATGTATTAATGAAATTAGAGTTTTCCTGGGATACAAGTCCACGAGATGCTCAAACACATTGTCCAGTCCTTTAAAATGGAATCCTGATTCTATTCCTTACTCTGGCTGTCTTCTTGATGAGTGGAATTTCACAGTGCCCTAGACTGGGAAAAGTGCCAGATTATATTGCAACTTTCAATCCATGCACATTGTTGTTGCTATTTGACAAGGCTTCAATTAGGAGTGTTGTAATTTTACACTTCGAATGCCAGTACACCACTACATGTTAAAATATGTTATGGATAATAAAAATGATAATATGTATATGAAGAATAGGAACATATTTGATGTAAAATACAGACACAACACTAATATCGAAGTACATAAAATGCATTCCACACTGTTGTAAATTCTAATGATTCTCCTATTTGATGTCAAATTAGTACACATCGATGTACTTAATGGGAGAATAAAGATTCTGATGTATATCATTATTCTTGGCTTGAAATTATATATATAAACATATATCTAACGCTGTGTAACCGTGGACTGGTTACGGCATTATCATTGTAGACAGAAAAACCAAGAATGTTTTGGTTTGACGGACTGTGGTGTAGACAGCAATATTTTCCTAAATCCCATCCAGAAGAGACAGTTTGGTTTTAGATTGGAACAGTGAAACAAGAATGCCGTAGCAATATTTTCCTAAGAGATATTAGCAGCAAAATATACCAGAGGTTCAAAAAAGTATTACAATCATGTCAATTGACTATAAGAAGAGTGCTTCAAGGATGTGTTTTGTCCCCCCTTTCCTACAGAGTAATTATACCATCTGAGAAACATATTTGAATGCCTGAAAGGGAAAAATACCAGGACTATTGATGGAAGGTCAGATATCCAACCTAGAATGAAATACCCGTGTTGTTTAGCTGAAAAGCGACAGGAATTACAAGAACAAAGTAAAAAAAAAGGGGTGAAGCAAGTGGAACAGTATTGAAGTATGGACTCGCCATAATATCGAAAACCAGTAACCTTTAGTTGGGAGCAAACGCTAAACCACATTAAAGATAAGCGTAAATTTGGAAGGAATTCTGAACACATACTATCTTGACATAAAAAGAGGTGAAAACAGAAAATCAAGAAGAAATTGTGTGTTGTCCAAACCTGGCACTATTGTAATTTATACAACCGAAAACATTTTCAAACTGATTTCTGTACAGGAAATACCAAGGACTGAACATCAAGTGAAGAAAGTCAGGCTCTTAACAACCATTAAATATGCAGATTGGATGACCGGGTGTTGTTAGCATGAAAAGGTCCAAGACATCCTAGGAATTTCAAGAACTAGTGAAGCAGTTAAAATACTTTGTGAAACAGAATAAGTCCATAGAATACAGAAGGGAGAGTGGACTCGAAGAGAAAGACATTAATCTTGGAGAAAACATAAGACAAAATGGACTATGAGTGCAATTAGCAAAGACAAAGACGATAAACCCCACATTAAACCTTTCCTTCTTTGTTGAGATAAGCGTAAATGGGAAAATCCTACTTCTTTACAAGTCAAAAGCTCTATGTGATAGTTAACTTGGGTCATATAATAACAGAAGATTTGCTGGATGAGATAACTGTGAAACAGAAATCAGTTGTTATTATATGGACCTGAGTCGAATTTGTTCTTAGGAATGGCCAAAGATACATTCAAAGGATGACTCCAACATCATGATCCGCCAACATATACTGACATCCAAACAGTCATCTCACAAATTAAAAACTGAGAATCATAAAGCTCTAATTATATATATTCTGCATTTCTGTATGGTGTCAGGAAACAAGGTCTGATGAATAAGCATTTGGAAGAAAGACCTTGAGGCTCTTGAACAGCCTCTATTAGAATTTTATAGAAGAATGGGGCGTATCCCTTACGTGAATAGAGGTGAAAAGTCAAATAAGGACTTGTCGTCTAGAAAATACTAGGTATTCAAGAAAAGAGAATACGATGATAATGGGGGAGGTCAACCATTCGGCAGTTTATTCAATAAAGTCGAACAAATACTTTGGCCACATAACCATTCATCTCCAGGCATAACACTTTGCAGAAGACCAAATTAATGATAACAGAAGGGAGAGTGGAAGGTAAATATCAAACCGGGCAGATAATAAGACAAGCGCTATAAGAGGGAATATAGATCTCCACATCTCTAACTTGTGTGCCTACAAGACAACACTTAATCATTTAGAAGACTGTCTAGTGTTAGGAAATCTTCTGACAGCCAACCTATCGTTATGCTAGTCTAGGCACAGAATCCGTCCCACCTGACTGATGATGACAACACTTCTTGTGGTTCTCAATTTACCTCAGAACCGGACTGCCCTCATAACCTTATTACCCAGTTCATAGGTCGGACTGATTCTCAGGCCCTAGTGTCTGTAACTCATTTACCAAATCTTGTTTTATCCGTTGTGGGTCAAAGCTTATTATTTACAACTCACGAAGATGACTCACGTGTTACTTAACCATCTGAAGCCCGAGTGTACGAGATGTGGTCCTGGATAATCCATACAACCCACTTTCTTATGTCTTAAGGATGACATTCTATTCCTTCTTCAATTGTTATTTATGCATGGCAAACCCCATGGTAACTCACTAGGTAAGTAGTATAATGGAATTCTCTAGCTTGTTTATAATAAAGTAACATATATCAAATGGTGGACTAATGTAAGTATTTATATCACAAATACCTAGACCTAAAAACCCAAGTTGATGGACTCCTGCCTATATATATCATTATTCCTTTAACATTATATTGTGGAACATATCTGTGACCCTATTTTGTCTTACATTAATCCTTAGCTTGTTATTATAGTGACTAATCAGGCACGATATGGAAATTATGTCATTAGTATTCTAACTTCCAAATTAAGCTATATAAACCATATCACCATGCTATATACTATGTTAAGTTTGTCATTCATCATCCCTAAGTTGACTTGGCTTTGAACTATAACATATAATCTATACTATATGCTCCTATGTAAATGTGAGTTATCATTACCCGAAAATAATATAGCCAACATTCCAATGCTTCATGGTAAGTTATGTAAAAGCATTAATTCCTAGCTTGAACATCCAAGTAGTCAGAAACATGACACTTAACCCTGTCCTATGAAAGCATGTAAATAAACAATTATTCATAGTAATTATATCAATAAACATCTAGCTCTAATACTGGTCCCAAACAAGTAAGTATGTATATCATAACCCAAGTTTGGACTCATCCATCACCTGCACAGTTGTAAGTATGTATATCATTATTCAAAAATTATCTACTATCGCTATATTATCTGAAAGTATTCACATCATTATAATCATGGGCTGAAATTATAAAAATAAACATATATCTAACGCTGCAGTATTTTGTAGGACAAACTACCATTATTCTTTCTGGAAATTATAAATATAATAAACCAATATCGAACGCTGCACATGTAAAGTAATGTATACATTATTACTTGACCATCTGTATTATAAACATTTCTAACGCTGCATCTGTAAGTTATGCATCAATTCTTGCTTGAAATTATTCATAAACATATATCAAATGCTGCACAATGTTAAATGTATCATACATCTTTCCATGTTTGAAATTCCTTACATGCTAACGCTACCCTAACGCTGCACTATGTGGCAGTACTTAATATCATATATATGACCTAAGTTCATACTAAACATCCCTAGTTCTTACTATGTATGTATATCATATTCTTGGCTTGAAATCTGAATATAAAAGTCACGAAATACTGCACAAGTAAGTATGTCTACACTATTCTTGCTTGAAATTTATATATATAAACATATATCAACTACTGTAAGTATGTATAGTGACATATAAATCTAGGCTTTAAATTATGGTATTTCTATCTAATGCAGTTCACTATGTAATATATCACAATTCATTTATAGCGAATATAGTAAATACAAAACCACTGCACTATGTAATAATTATATCAGACTGCAAAATCTCACCACTCCACTAAGTGAGATCATTCCATGACTTTAGATTATTATATATAAAACATACCTCAGAAACGCTGGCACTAATGTAGGTATTACCTATTATTCCAATTCTTCTGCTCATAAGTCAAACACTGCACTCTGGTAAGTTGTATAGACAATTGATTCATTGCAACTTGAGATTTTTATATCTAAATGTTATGCACAATGTCAAGTATTTGTATCAACTTCCTGTTATATAAAAAAACATATATCAACACTGAGGGGTAATATGTATATCATTAATCTTGACATTTATTTATAAACAATAACTAACTCTGCGAAACTTATGACATCTTTTCTGAGACATGAAAATTATAATATACTTATTTCTCACGAAATGTGAATAACTGTTACATTCTTGGCGTGTTCATTATACAAAACATATATCTTAACATTAGCAAGGTAAATATATCAATATTCTGTTGAAATTGTGCATAACAAATATATTACAGCTCCCAACAGATGTAAGTAATGTAAAATCATTATCTTGGCTTAGAAAATTATATATAATAACCTTGTACTATGAATAGGAATATCCGTGGATTGAAATGATATCTATGTATCTAACACTGCACTATGTATGTATATCATATCTATTGCAAATTAAATAAACCTTATGTAAGTATGTATGACTCATTATTTATACTTAAATTAGTATATATAAAAACATATATCGAACGTGGCACTATGTATAGTATGGCTTGATATATATATAAACCATAATCTTAATGCAGCTGTAATACGTACTATCATTATTCCTTGACTTAAAATTATATATATAAACATATATCTTAATGCTACATATGTAAGTAGTATCAAGTACTTGCTTGTTTATTATATAACCATAAATTTATTGCGCACTCGAGGCCTTTATTCTTGACAAAAAATTTAAATGATAAAACATATATCTAATGCTGCACTATGTAAGTTTGTATATCTTATCTTGACTTGAAAATTTAGTATATAAAACATATATCTAATGCTGGCACTATGTAAAGTATGTATATCATTATTCTTGACTTTGACATTATATATATAAACATATATCTAACGCTGCACTATGGTAAGAAATGTTATACTGGCTTGAAATTAATATATATCAAACATAAATCTAATGCACGCACTTTAAGTATGTATTAATTATTCTTGTGCCAAACCTATATAAAACCATATATCTGCGCTGGCACTATGTAAGTATGTATATCATTATTTCTTGGCTTGAAATTATCGTATATAAACATATATCTAACGCTGCACTATGTAAGTATCTATATTCATTATTCTTGGCTTGAAATTTATATATTAAACATATATCTAACGCTGCAACTAATGTAAGGATGTATATCATTATTCTTGGCTTGAAATAGATTATTTAATGTCTTTCCCCATTTATCTAACGCTGCACTATGTAAGTATGGTATATCTTATTTCTTGGCTTGAATTTTATATCATTAAAAAGCAAAAAAACATCTAATGGCTGCACTATGTAAGTATGTATACATTATTCTTGACTTGAAATTATATATATTTTAAAACATATATCTAATGAGCACTATGTATGTATGTAATACTCATTATTGTCTTGACTTGATATTATATATATAAAACTTATATCATAACGCTGCATTATGTATAAGTATGTATATCATTTATTCTTTGGCTTGAAATTATTTATATATACATATATCTAAATGCTTACACTATGTAAGTAAGTATACTCATTATACTTGGCTTGAATATTAAATATATATAAAACATAATAGCCTGATGCTGCACTATGTAAGTATGTATATCCATTATTCTTTGATTGACATTATATATTGAACAATATATATCAAATGCTGAACTATGGTAAGTAATGTATATCTTTATCTTGGCTTGATAATTATTTTTATATATCATATATTAAATGCTGCACATATGTAAGTATGTCTAACATTAATTCCTTGACATGAAATTATTTATACTAATCATATATCTATTGCTGCACTATGTAAGTATGTATAATCATTATTCTTGGGCTTGAAATATATTTATATAACCATTTATCTAGACGCTGCACTATGTAAGTATGTATATATCTTTATTCTTGGCTTGGAATATAATATATGTAAACTTATATCTTTAATGCTGCACATATGTTAAGTATGAATAATCATTATTCTGGGCTTGAAATTAATATAAATAAACATATATCTAAGAACGCTGCACTATGTAAGATATTTATATCATTAATTCTTGGCTTGACATATATAATATAAACAAGCCGTTAAAAGATTAAAAAATTTAAAAGCTGCTGGAGTTGACGAAATTTCAGGGGAAATGATTAAAGCAGTTAATGACAACAACCTCTTGAGAATTTTAGATATTATAAATGAAGTATGGAGAGAAGAACAACCACCACAAACAATGGAAAGACAGTATTATTGTTAAAGTTACCGAAGAAAGGTGATCTATCAGACTGTAATAAACTGGCGTGGTATATCTCTATTATCAGTACCTGGAAAAATTATTATGTTGCATGAATGTTAGAAAGACTTAAATTGCATGCTGACGAAAAGATCAGAGAAGAACAAGCGGGTTTCAGGCCGAAACGATCATGTATTGATCAAATATTCACACTAAGAACAATTATAGAAGAATCAGTGGAAAGGCAATCGCCACTTATTATCACCTTCGTCGATTTTCAAAAAGCCTTTGATAGTCTACACCGCCCATCATTGTGGAAGATAACTTACAATCTATGGTTTTCCAACAAAATATGTGAATATAATCAAAGCGCTATATGACAATGCAAGATGTTGTGTTAGAACAAATAAAGGGAATACAGAATGGTTTACAGTAGAAACAGGGTGAAACAAGGCTGTATTATGTCACCACTACTTTTTGGAATAGCTATTGATTGGGTTATGAGAAACTATACCCACAATGAACAATTGGGTATAAAATGGACAAATGGAAAATTCCTGGGGGACCTGGATTTCGCAGATGATGTAAGCATTCTTAAGAGTTTCAACACCAAGACAATCCCAAGAAGCAATAAATAATTTGTGTCATCTCTCGGTTAAAATAGGTCTCCAAATAAATGCCCTCTAAAACTAAAGCTATGAACTTTTCTAACGAGACCTTTGATATCATCTTGAACGGGGAAAAACTACAGAAAGTTTTAGAAAGTTTCAATTATTTAGGCAGTAAAATGACTCAGGATGGTGACACAACAAGAGAAATCCATACTAGAATTGCTTTGGCAGCTAGCGCCTTCAATAGATTATCTAACATTTGGAAATTACGATCATTGAATAAACATACCAAGCTTCGTCTGTTTAATTCAAATGTTATCTCAGTGTTAACATACGGCTGTGAGAGTTGGAAAATAACAAAATCATTGGAGAACAAGCTGAATACATTCGAGAACAAATGTCTTAGAAAACTCATGAACATCAGTTGGAAAGAATTCAAGACTAATCGACAAATAAGAGAAGACCTCTAGGCAGAAATATGTCTCCGACTATATAAGGAAAAGACGATGGTCATATATCGGTCATGTCCTACGAATGCAAAACAACAGAATACCACTACAGGCGCTCACTTGGGTTCCTGAGGGTAAGCGGAAAAAAAGGAAGACCAAAAGAAACACTCAGAAGAACAATAATATGAGAAGAAGGAAGAACGTTGGGCCTAAATAATGTGCAAGAGCTAAGAGGAGTGGCGTCACACAAACGAACAAACCTGGAGAGCACTGGTTTCCTGCCTTAAGCGCCGTGTTTTGGGTGGGTGGCGGGGGTGGGTGGGGGGTGTTTGGGTGTGTGGGTTTTTGTTTTTGGTTTGTTTTTTTATTGTTGTCATCCTGTTGTGCGTGTTAATTAGTATAAGTGTATGATGTTATTCATTATTTACTTCGCATGTCCTTGATTTTTTTTTTTATTACGTGTATAGTAATTGTATTAGATTTTTGTATTGAAGCTTAGCTTATGAAATTGTACTTATTTAAATTATTTGTATGACTAGCTGTATTTAGTTGTTGGGAATTGATGGCGGCAGGTTATGTACCTGGTGGATGGTATTGTTGGTATTGGAGTCTGTCTTCATATTCATACTCTCTACTGGGGTCCGTACCTTGGCTTGTTTGATAGTATAGTGGATTTGGAGTTCAGACTATGGATTATCTATATTTTATGACTTGACACTTTTCTGGAACTCAGTAAGTAGTGCAGCTATGTACTTATGACTAACAAAAATGAGTATATATAGAAACATTAATATTCACATGGAACTTCTGCTTATTCGGCTTATTCGTTCTCAATGTGTTATTAATAGGAACAAACAAGTTTCAATACTGAATATGGATTTACGACGGTATGACTTGGCATGTGAGGTTTACTTCCATTATATCTATGAGATCTGAACATGATGATCTAATCAACTTAGCTTTGACAGTAGGATATAGAGCCTAGTATGTGTCTAGAAACGCAAGATATTACAGTGTGATAGTTTATTGTGTGACATAGGGGGGGGTACCTCCTTACGTAAAAGAAGATCCAAAATTGGACATGTCGTTGCCTAGACCTTCCCTTTCTGAGCTATGTCGCTATCTGGGCGTACAGCAACCAAAATTCAACATGCAATCTATTCGAATACTAAAATGTCATACTTGCTCTCTCTCTTCTACAGACCTCTAGTTGTCTCGTGATTGACCTCTCGCTGGTTTCACGACTTTTGTACATCCAGAACCATCTCCTAATACCACTGCGTTTTGTCAATATTGACTGTCCTCAAGAAAGTTTTCATTGTGTATAACATGTGTATTGCTCAGTCAAAATTTATGCAGTAAGGGTTGTATTTTATAGTGTTGAATTCAATGAATTATATTTATAGTGTCTTTGATCATTTTATGTCACGGGTTTTGTAAAGTATGAGGAATCACTAGGGCCTATCAAAACCGTGGAATCGTGGGACGAACTACATTCCCTTAAGTTCATACCCTCATATCACAACTGGGTTAGTGGATAGAATTTGATTGGTCACTTGGTAATTCTTCACTATCTGCTGGCACCCAGTTACAAAGGGGTTACTTTTTCGTGAAGTTTAACAACCTCGTATAACTGGGTTTTCGGTGTGCCATTCTCACTGAATAAAAATTTAAATAATGACACACAACTGGAGGTTATACTATATAAAATATAAAATAAAAGCAAAACAACATACTAGTATTGATATAAAGATTGATCTCACAGAAGAATCCCATAGATTAAAATATGCTAATACGACCTAGATGTGAGCTGTATAAATCACTTTATGGGGTATATGATAGGCTGACATTTGTTGAATAATGAGTTTTGAACTTAGAGCGTTTAATCAGACTTATATCTGGAGATATAACAGCTAATATGTTAGTAATATACTCTTATATCTGGTTGTGTACTGTGTCACAACCGGAAATTGGGACTGGAGATGGGACTCTTGTTTGTGAAGTTATAGGTCCGATACAGATTCTATAACCCTCAAAAAGGTATTGTAGAGGGAACACGGCCACTCATGTAAATTTAATATTAATTAGTTAGTCTATATATATACGTGTACAAAGGTTGAGTATCGAGGAAGTAGTTCGCACACCGTACAACCCAAGAATGAAACCTAACGTCGGATTCCCTCCCACTGGATGAATAATGATTCTGGTGCATTTGTATACTAGTGTGTACCAAAACTTATATTTTAAGCGCATTCTCTGACATATCGACAGAGTATTTGATATGTAGTGGCAGGATTCAGGAGTCCATATAAAAGCACTTCTCCATCAAGACCTATATGACAAGACAATAGAAAACAGATTACAGAATACAAGTACATTATAGACTCTTGGCATAAATAGCGAACTAGAAGTGTCTCTTTAGGATGGTGATTACTCACGAAGGATATAAATTGCTGACTATATATATAGTTTTAGCCAAGTATGAACGGTTTTAGTGGGGGCATATGTATGTACCACAAAAAAGGATTAAATATAGAATATATTGAAATTGGTAATAGTATATGGTAAATTAACATTATAGTTGACGTTGATATGAAGCATGTCAGCCTTTACGGCTATAAAACGGTATTTCATACATATTTGGCTATGTAGAAAAGACCCGCTTGGGGGTAATGGAGGGAAATTGAATTTGTAAGGTCGATGAAGTAAGATTACACTACTTGTAATGCTAGTGGGGGGGGGGTTTAAGGGAGTGATCTAACGTGTTGCGGACTCCCCCCACGGGGTACCCATAAATTGCGTTTTTGTTGATATTGAAGTAAAATGTGTAATCATAGATTTGTAGGAAGGGGGAGGTGCGATGTACATTAAAGTTGGATAGTTTGACGATTGGGAGTAATTTGTCGGTATGTAATTAGGAACACGGGTTGTGAAAGGATGTAAACATATGTTTATTGATAGTGGCGTTTGTGTTAGGGGGTTGGAGGGGGATGTTAGGTATATTTTGGCAGGGTTTTGAATGAATGGTAATTTTTGTGACAAATGAGACTTTAGATTTAGTGGTGGGGGTCTGGTTTGTGTTATTCGTGGTTAGTGGGAGTTTAGGGTAGGTATGTTTTGTAAATTGTATAGGTATTTTTGTACAGGGTTTGGATGTATGTGTGTTGGGGGGGTGGGGTAAAGGGGGTGATGGGTAACATATATGTTGTAGGGGGATTTGGTATGGACGGTCACCTAGGTGGCTAGAGCCAGTATATTATAGGGGCGTATGTGTTTATTTGCTGTTAGTGGGGGGGAGGTTCGCGTAATGTGGTGTATATGGTTTAGATGTGGAGTTGCTGGGGGGGGTGCAGTGGGGGGTAGAGGGTATTGCAGTGTTTTGGGGGGGGGGGTACAGGGGGTATGGGGGTAGACGTTGGGGTATGGGATTGCTCAGTAATAACGTATGTAGGGTGAATTATGTGGGAATGGGTCTGGTATAGGTTGTGTTTTAATAGGTGTGACAGGATTCAGTGTGTTGTTAGGGTGGGGTGTTTGTGGTCTTGGGTAGATGGTTAAAACCCAACGTGAGATTGGAGCTGGGAGTTGGGGTTTTGCAGGTAAAAGGTAACCCCCCTGGGACCCAATGGTGGAAAAGTTCCAGACGGGATGGGGAAACACGTTAAAGGGGTAGTGTTGGTGGGGAGGGTAAGTGATCTCTACCTCCTTAGGGGACGTCCCAGCCCTGAAGAAGACTGGGGGAAGTGGTGTGACAGATATAGTATGAATGAGGATAGGTTTGGAATGGATGGTTTGGATTTGGGTTGCAGGGTTCAGGGGGGGGGGGGATTTCTGATGGCATTATAGGACGGTAATGTTATAGAAGGGAAAATCGGGTGGGATGTCTATGAATAAAATCGGTACCTGATGGGGGTGGGTTATTTGTGGTGGGGGAGATCTATACCCCCAGGTAGTTGAGGGTTGAATTTTGTGGGGGGGGGGTGAACTGGGTGCGGGATAACCCCTGTGATTGGATATACTGTAAATGTGGATATGTTGTTATAGGAGGGGAGGAGGGGTAATTTCATGAAGGATGGTTGTAATGAAAGGGGGGCGTATTTGAGTTATTTAATATGTACAGTAGGTTAACTAAATGTGTGGGGGGGAGGGGGGGGTGGAGGGTTTGTATCAGGAATTGTTAACAAGATAGGTATCGTAATGGGGGTAGGATATTTTTTTTTAATTGAGCGTGGGGGTATGCAAGAGTGGGGTGGAATGTGAATATTTGGTAAGGGTTGGAAGGATGAAGTTTGTAGTTGTTTAGGGGGAGAAGTTAAAGGGGGGATGGAATATGTAGTTGGGGGGAGTAATGATGTTGTATATTGGAGGAGTTGGTATGTATTTGGTATGCTAGATAGGGAAGGGGAGCTGCATATATGGACAAGTGGTGTGGGTGTGTGAGGTGAGTTGGATAGGGGGGAAATAAGGGGGGATGGTTTGGTTGAGAAATTAGTGGGTGGCGAGTTTGGAACTAGAAAAAAGGTTGGTTTTTGAGGGTAACTGCACGAAGATTCAGAAGGCTGTATCATCGGCAGCTCCTGGCTGATTTTTGCTGTGGATTAAAAGAGGATGTTTGTTTATGGGTTCTTCTCGTTTTCTCGGTTGCATGCTTCTTTATATGATTTTCTCTTAAGTTTGGGATCGAGGTCCTACTTCTTGTTAGGCAGTGTTCTAGATCGCTAGATAGGTTTTGTCTGATTGGGAACCCACTTTGACACCACAGGATTGTTAGCGAATTTCTTTTAGTTTCAGCTTTAGTCTTGATGCGTCACTGTATTTGCTTTTGGATACGTGTCTGAGAGAATGGTGAGTTTTTTTAGATGTGTCTCATAGGTTCACATATGAGTGTGGTTTGATTTTCGGTAGGTTGCGTAAATACTGAATCAGGGATAGAGGAGGAGGGGGAGCGTACATGGAGGGGGGGATTGGCGACTGGGTCAGACTGAGGTACGTGAAAGGAATGGGAGTATTTGTTCATAGATTGTTGGCTAGGGCGGCTATAAAGAGTTGTTTGTTGAACATGTATTATCTGGGGACATACCGGTTATGGGATGGTTAGTGTGAGAGGGACTGTAGGGTGATACAGTTTGCATTCGATGTAAGTTTTTTTGCAGAGGATAGGTCTTGTGATCGAAGAGTATGCAAATGGTAGAGAAGGGGCAGGAATAGGGTTTAGGGAGGGGGAAGTGAATAATGTAGGGGCATGGCGAGGGAGGAGTGTTAGAGAGGCGGGGGGGGAGAGGTAGAACGGGCGGGGGGGGGTAGAGGAGGGGGGGGCGAAGGGGGGGTGGGGGAGGGGGGGGGGGGGGGGGGGAGGTATGGGGTGGAGGGCGGCAGGTTGAGGCCTATAGGGCGATTGTTGGGGGGGGGGAGGGCGAGGAGGGGAGGGAGGGGGTGGGAGAGAAGTTGGGGGGGCGAACGGACGATAGTTGTTAGGGGAGTTGAGGTGTAGGTTTCTTGGAGAGGAGGGGTTTAGTGTGGGGGGGGCTAAATCTTGTTTGTGGTGTTGGGGGGAGGAAGGGGGGGGGGGGGGCGAATGTTTATTCGGTATAGACCAGGTGTTGTGTGTAAGAAGAAAATGGGGGGGGGGGGGGGGGGGGGGGGGGGGGGGGGGGGGGGGGGGCGGAGGTAAGGGGGGGGGTATTATTGTTCGGGTGGGGGGTGTTTTATTTTTTTTTGGGATTACTGAGGGGGGGGGGGGGGGGGGGGGGGGGGGGGGGGGAAGGTTTATTTTTTGTGGTCAGGTGCAGTTAAGAAATTTATGGATCCTTGGGGGGATTTTAAGTTTGTTTTTTTTTGGCACGGGGGAAGGCTTGGGTTTTTGGGGGGGGCTTTTTTAAACGTGGCAGGGGGGGTATGGGGGGGTTTGGGGGGACCCTGATGGTGATATTGTTTTTTTTTTCTAGTAAGAGGGGGGAGGGAGGGGGGGGGGGAGGAGGGTGGCGGTGGGGGATGAGGGCTCGAGGTGGATATGGTGGGGGCGGGGGGTGGGGGGGGGTAACCCCAGTCACGAAACTCTTATCCAATAATGATGCGAATACTAATTATTTGTATTAATGGGTGAAAGTTATAGATGGTAAATGAGGGTTGGTGAAGGATGGGGTGTAATGTTGAGGGGATGGAAAGAAGTGTTAGCAGTGTGTTTATATAAACCGGGTAGTATTAATTATTAGGTAATGGGAGGTTAGTAATATGTTAATATAAGTTGATAGAGGTGGTTATATGGTGGATAGTGGGACGACATAAAAATAGAGGGGTGGGAAGAAAAGGGACCGTGAAAAATGACTAGTGAGGGTGATGGGGGAAATAGACGAGAGAGTGCGGTGGGGTGCGTTTTGGGGATCGGGGCGGAAGAATTCGTTCGAGTAGTGTAAAAAGACAACAATGGAAAATGCACTATGTTTTTTTTATGTGTTATAGATGGTTTCGGGGAGTGGGCGTATTTTTTATATTAGAGTGTTTTTTATGTTAGTATGGATATGCGGGGTGGGCGACTGGGGGTGTATTTTTATTATGCTTGGTAGGTTTAACGCAAGGATTGTTTGTTGGTGTAGTGTCGTGTTTTGTGGGATTAGTTGTTTGTTTTTTGTGGGGGGCAATGGTTGTAGAGGGTAGACGCATTTGAATGGGAACAAAGGTACTTGTTGAGATTTAGGGGGGGATCTGGACTGTTACACGGTGGGTCAACAGGGGTGTGTTTTACTGGTGTTAATTGTGTGCCCGAGTTATGTAGTAGTTTTGTTTCTTGAGTGAGACCGGGGTTACCTGGAGACGCTAGTTCAATTATTAGTTATGGTGCGAGGGGTTATTTGCAGTACTTTTAGTAATTGGAGGGTGGGGGATTTATGTTAGGTAACTGGACGATTATGTGGGGGATGGAGGGTCAGATGGGGTCAATGTTTTGATTTTGGTTGTGGGGACCAGGGATTGGGGGTAGATCTTTAAGGACCGAGAGGGGGGCGTGTGTAGGTGGGTTGGGTTGGGATATTTTTGTGGTGGGACACAGGTAGAATGTGTAGGGGTGGATATGGGCGCGTAGGTAAGAGGTGTATTAGGGGGCACTGGGATTTTGGTTAGGGATGGTTTCTTGGGTGTAGGACGAGGCTGATTGGTTGGGAGAATTTGAGGGGTGTGAGTGTGGGTGCACATGTGTAGTGTAAAGTTGGTGTTATGTGCTGATCTAGTACAGCCGGGGGGGGAGGGGCTGATGCATCAGGTCAGTGACGTGGGGGTGAGATGTGTGTAGGTCTAGGCGTTGAGAGAGTGGTGGTACTGCCGGGTGATGTGGTCTGGTTTCCTTGGGGGGTATGTTGTGATTTGGTGGAGTGAGAGGAGTGCCTTCACGATGGGGGGGTGTGGGGGGGGAGGGGTGGCGTTATGTGTAGCTATGGTAATAGTCGTGTGACTAGTAGAGACTGGTATGTCTGCGTGTGTATATGATGGGGGACGAGGATGGCGAGAGAGGGCAGGGGTTGTATGGATGGTGGGCCTGCGGGGGGGGCGGGGGGGTTGCGGGCCTGGGGGGGGGGGGGGTCTGGGGTCGGGTGGTTGAGTAGAGGTTTGCTGGAGTGGGGGGGGAGGGGAGAGGAGGGGCCGTAGGGAATAGGTGTGGGTGTGCTTGGGGTGGATTGTGCAGGAGGCCGTGTGGTGGGCGGATAGAGGGTAGACAGTAGAGTGGGGGGGATTGAGAGGTATTGTGGGTCGGCGATATGGCGGTGGTGATCGGAGAGCGCTTGGTGGCTCCGCAGGAATATTCATTGGAGTTGTGGAGTGTTGGGGATGAGTGCCGTGTTGGCGCTCTGTGGGCTTATGCAGGTGTTTTCTCGTCTGGGGGGGGGGGTTATGGTGGTTATGGAGCGGTTGAGATAGTCATTGGATTCTAGGATGTCCTCGTAAGAGATATGATGGAGTGGTTATAGCAGAAAGGCTTCCTTTTGATGGTGATAGGATCGAGTCAGTGTGATGGTCGTTTTGTGTAGATTTATAGTTGGGGGGTTAGCAGGATACGGAACGGGGAGGGGGGTTAGAGAGGGTTGTGAGCAGTGTTAGGGTCTACCAAATAGCAGGACGGGTTGTTGGTGGACGGAAGAGGGCTGAAGGGTTATTGGATGTGGGTTATATTGGGAGGAAAAGGACGCGGCAGCGCCGGCTTGTCCAGGGAGGTCCGCGGCGGGAGGGGATGATGCTGGGGGTGCTTCGGAGTGCGGGCGCAGAGATAGCTTTAATAGATATAGATTGTTGGTGCAGATGGCAGTCTATACTTTGAAGGCCGAGATTGACGGCAGCGGAGTTCTGGTGGTGTGTGTATCTCGATTCTGGGGGTGGCGGGGGGGGGGGTGGTGGGTCGTGGGATATCTATCTGTCTAGATGGGGGGGTATGGTCGTGGGGGTGGACGAGCGGGGATGCGGGGGAGTCTTAGGCGGGGCTATGCGAGTAGATGTAGAATGGTTATGTGATTGGATGCTCGTATACTGGGGGGGGGGGGGGCTGACTGGGACATGGGGTAGAGGTTTGCGTGGGTGGGGCATAAAGGGGGGAGGGGTCACCGGGAGGGCGCGGGATGGTGGGTGGTCTGTGTGGCATGGTAGGTGGGGGGGGGGGAGGTTCGAGGGGGGGTAGCTTTCGCTCAGGAGCGGGGAGCCAAAAGGGTGTTCAGGGTCGAGGGGGGTATGGGTAGCGGGTTTGGTTCGGGCGCGGGGCGGCGACGGGCAGTCGCACGGTTTTGGTAATGGGCGACTTTCGTGGACGAGCATTTAGGGAGGGGTAGTCTTCGAAAACACACATGTTTTTGAATCGTGGGGTCCGAAAGGAGCAAACTGCCGGGAAATGGGTGATGTATGCAGGCGTGATATAGGTGGGGGGTGAAGAGTGATGAATGAAGCCCAAGGGGTGTTTACGGAGAGGGAAAGGGGGATGGGTGGGTGGTGTCGGGCTGGAGAGGGGGAGGAGGTGGTTGTGATGGGGGTGACGTGAATGGGGACGGGGCAGATGGTCAGACCGTGGGACGTTGGGGGGGCGCGGTGGAGTTATGTGTAGGGGTAAGAGCGTAGGGGATGGGGATGTGCAAGGTATAATGGGGCTGGGTAGGCGGTGGCGGGAGTGATGTAGGGGGGATAAGGTTAGAGGGGGTGGTCGTTTAGGGTGTGTGATTTTCGATCTAGAGTATCGTGAGGGCGAAATGAGTGCTCGTCGCTGTGGGGATGCGTGTACCTTGTTCGGTTCGGGAATTTAATTGGTTGTTAGGTGCAATAACTTAAGGTAGGGATAGGATGGGGTGTGTGTGAGGTGCTGGACGGGTTGTTGTCTTGCAATGGCGAGGTCTCATCAGGGCTCTGAAGCGTGCCGACCCGTGCAGAGCTTTATGATGTGTCTTTGTTATCTGTAGGGTACCAGTGGGGCATCTGGAGTGTTGCGGAGAAGCCAGCGAGTGAACGGATTGAGTATGACGCGAGTCGGGTATTGTGGAATTCGTTCGCGGGGTAATTACTGGTACGTGTACTTCTATAGTGGGCGGTACAAGAGCTGAGTGGTAGGTTTTGGGCGTCATAGGTAGTCAGTGGTGCATGCTCGTTGCACTGTAGCATTGATGTATGTATGTATAGGTGAGTTTTAAGGTAGTAGGTGGACACATCTCAGTGCGGCGATGTGTGGGATGGGGCAGGGGGGGTCCAGCGAGTTTCTGAGGAGTATGAGTTTGGGGGGGGTGGGTGAGCCGCGGGTAGAACGGTAGGCGGCTGTCATGAGATTGAGATGTTGGGGGGGGGGGGGTGGGTGGTGGAGTAGAGGGAGGTCGGTTAAGACGGAGGGATGGCAAGTGAGTGTGAGTGGTGCTCGCGCGCGTTGGTGAAGTAGATCTTAGGAAGCAGGTGTATGGGGCGGGGGGGGGGGGCGGACATGTGGAGGATGGTGGGGGAATGGGGGATAGAGAGGGGGAGTAGGCATTGGGTCAGCAAGTTGGGAAGGAGAGGGAGTGGGAATGGGGGTATAAGCGCGGAGCTGTCCGCCTGGATGATGAGGAAGGGTAGCGGAGGCAGATCCCGCCAGAGTCGGGGCGTGCACGGGGGGGGGGGGGGGGGGGGGGGGGGGGGGTGGATCTGTGGGTAGATATATGGGAGGGGGAGGTTCGCGAGTGGTGTACAGGGATTAGTATTATGGTCGGGGTGTGGGTCCGTGTGTGGTGGTCTCGGGGCGTCATATTATAGGAGATATTATGGTGGGTGTTGGATTCAGGTAACAGTAGTTCGTTAGTATTTTTAGTCAGGATAGGGGTGGTGGGCTCGCGGCGTGTGTCTATGTGCAGCGGCGATTCTAGCGAATAGTTTTAGCGGTAGACACATGATACACTTCTGATAGGGTACTCGTAGTGCGGGGGAGATAGCGGGGGCACGATGATGCGTTATTGTGGGGCAGACTGTGAGTAGATGTATAGGTGGCGAGTACGTATGGGTATATAGGTAGGTGGGGACTTGTTGTAGATTGTACGAGTAGCTTGTGTCTCTCTGAGGCATCACGACGGCGGGATGAGTTATGTGAGTGGTATGTAGATGATGTATTAACATTTGTATGTTCTAAAGACATATATATACACTTCAGGGTGAGCTCTTTAGCACAGACTGATGCAGATTGACTGATTGTCAGTGTCTCTTGAAGCGGAAGGAGTTATCAGTTCATATTCAATAAAAGGATCTGGGGGAATTGATGAGATTAGGTGTAGAGTCTAAATGATAGAGTATTTGGAACTAGTAGAGAGTAGCTCGCTGAGCGAAGGGACTGCTCGTGCTCGCTCTGCGATGTTAACGTGGTTGTTCGGGATATAGTCAAAGAGCTTACGCGTTGGCTAGGGAAGCAAAGAGCGTTATTAGAGTTGTAGGACCTCCGTCTGCTGTGGCTATTTCAAGAGAGCTCATACTAACACACTATGGATTTAGGGCTTGAGTGCACGTTTCTTATGTGCTCTACTTGTTGTGAACTGAGATAGTCTAGGTTTTGTTATTATATTTTTAATGTAAATGGGATAGAATGATGTTTTTAAGTAATGTATGTGTGAAGAGTTGATATATTGTTGATATATATAATTGGAATTAATTGTATGGTATTGTGTCTAGTAGGTGTTCGTGGGCACGTCTTAAGTATGTTCTAGTCGTCATGATTTGTAATGTGTTTAAGTATCAGGAGAAAACAGTAATATTGTTTGTTCTAATATTATCTATATCTTCACAGCGGGAGAAGGAGGGTTGGAAAGGAAAGAAAAAGATCTTGGGTTTGTCGCGGTGGTGTGTCACCTCTGATGGTTATAATAAGGATATATAATGTTTTCATCCACAAAATAAATGAACAACTGCCCGACATGAAAAGTGGGTCATCACATGTTGTCAAATCAATGTAAATAGGGATAATCACAATTGTGCTTAAACGTTTTATATAAATAGAATAAAAATAGAAAAGGAAAAAAAACCAAAACAAACAAACAAACAAACATCAAGAAAATAATTAAAGTGGAGGGGTGTAAAAAGGCCTGGGTGGTTTTAGTTTATATAACGCGACTTTTAAAGATTTTTCATTGACTTTCATCTGTTTAAAGTCACGATTGCATTTGTAAGTACTGCATCAGTTCCTGTCACATTCCCAGCCACTATATATCTAACAATGGTGTTTTCGTGTTAAATATTGTTTGACTATATTTTGCAGGTTCCCTAGGTTTCTGTCTACTCTTTATAATAACACCTCGTTCTATATTTCATAGGTAAGTTGGATGCTTGACTAATTATTCTTATAGTTGGTATTTCTCATTTTGGTTTCCATACCTTCTTACATTTTTAACATGAAATGTTTTCTATTTTAATTGTCTTGGAATAACTATCCATGCACAGTAAAGTTTCTTCTATCATGAAATAGCCACTTTTCACCCACCTGTAGTTAGTGATGGTCTGTCAGAAGTGGTCTTATTATTGGGTAATTTTCAATTCCCTAGATATCTGACATTTTTCTCTTGTTGGAGCCTTGAACGATCCTTATTTTGCATGTCCATCCTTTCAGACTTTTTATCCACACTACATGCTTTTCCATTTCATCTGTTATTAAATCATTAATTAAGCTCCTTACATTTCAGAATTACTCATCCCTACCATGTATTAGCTTTTTCTCAGATTCTACCTTTCTTGGCTTCTTTATCATGCCTTTTCACAATTCTCTTCTATGCCAACATGACATGTGAAGGCTATCACAAGCTAATTTAAAGTACTGAAACATCGCTCTGGAATATAAGTATGTTAGTAGCCACAGAAATATCTTATCTCTGCTCAAGGCTATAAATTTCCTTTTTCCATTTTCCATATTGGAATATATATTCCTATCCCCAATTTGCCATCCTTTCCCTTGGATCCATCTGTGTACACAGTAATGCTGTCTTTTGATATTTGTTGTATATATTTATTGGCTGTTTAGTTTACTATTTTCTATATTATTTGTTTTCTTAAGTATTTCTGCTAGGTGGTAGTTCATGTCTGGTTTCTTAATCTCCCAGGGTGGAATCACTGACTTGTATTCACAACTGTTATTAATTGATGTAATTAATGTACCCAGATGGGACAATTTTCCTCCATACATTTCCATCCTGAGGGTATCTAGTGGTATTCATTGGATTGGCCTGAGTTGTTAGTTTGGCATCTGGTAAAAGCTGTATGTGTGCTAGGGTGAGACTTAATCTAACATAAACTATGTTCATGTAATTTAGTCTTAACTCCTTTCTCCGTTAATTCTTAAGGTATGATTACGTAATTAGTCCACATCTAATTCGCACTCCACCCTTGATGTTGATGTTGATTGCAACAGATTATTGTCACATAATACTGTTGATGATTTCTGTCTAATTTAATTTTTGTTGATTGTGTGCAGCAGGTAGTCATATATTATACTTCCATTAATAGAATTTTTCGTCTAATGGGGAATGTGAGATGATAGACTGTGCATATATGAGGCTGTCTCTAGAGTAAATCGAGGAAATTCATTACTCCTTTCAACCTATCCTAATACGTTAGTCAGCCTCTGCAAAGGCGTCAGACTAGTCTAACTACGATGATATTTCCAGTTCACATATATTTCTAATACTCACGGGCTACGGCACATACGACGTGGTTTGCACAGTATAAACACACAGACGTTGGTGATAATCGATAACTATATGAATATATATATATAACCCTACCTGTACATGGAATATTCTAATCCCACATGTTTTTATTTGTATTCCAGCTGATATAACCCCATTTTTGTCATCCATTGACATACTTTAGAGTAATATAGGGCCGAACCACTTGTAAATGACGGGTGGACTATCTCAAAGAATGTACTCAGAAATGCTTCCTTGTTGAATGCTTCGTCTGTAAATTGTAACGCTTTCACTTTGACAGGTCAAGCTTATTGTATTATTACCCGCCTTCTGTCAATGAATCCTGTAATAATGAATTTCTTGGCAAGAACAAGTCCCTCAGCAGTCCTCCAATAATGACCTAAATATTCCAATCTGCAAACAGTGACAATTTATTACTGCGTATATCTTTAAATTCCCACCTACAAAACATCATTTACCTAAAGGGTATGTAAAAAGAGAAGGGAGAGGCATTAAAGCTGATGCACTTAAGATATTCGCATTTTGTTGATCTCAGATACAGTTCTTGATTCGTACGCATTGTTTACGCTGAACATGAGTAGATATGCGGATCTTGCATGTAAATGTCTTCAAATAATGCGGTCATATTGATTCCGGATTGACTCCTATCTATACTTCATTTATGCATAGAGCACCCTCTAGTCCAGCATATACATCATAAGTATCCTAGCCATAATTTGTGTGCGGTAAAAATACTACCACAATTAGTTTTTGGGTCATTCTGATTTTACGATCATGTATCCCATCTAATGTATCGATCACTAGTGGGTAAGCAGTATCTTCCTAAATCCTGACTGATTTTGATTAACTAAAATTATGCTTTGGAACGCAGCATAAAACTGTTAATCTTTTATTTCCTATGGATTTTCTAATATTTTACACTAGATGGGTGTAGTTAAAGAAATTGACCTTGTAAGAACTGGTAATCAGTCGTGCATCTTTTTCATGGGTAGTTAGTATTGCGAATAAATCGACTTCTGTTTGACCCTAGTTTTTTGACGGAATTTTTTCCTGTATTCCAAAGTTGTCTGTTTAAAAAGAGAGTCTCAATAATTTCTGATGAGAGATCTTATTGGTATGCGAGTTTCAAGATGTCATGCCCTTCTGATGTATTATGAGATTGTCCTCATATAATTGTAGTTTGTTCAACTTCTCCATTGTAATCGTCTTGCAAATAGTAAAAATGATACCTAGATCTTCAGCATTATACGTACTCTCTCTACTGAGTTTCTCTAAAGTAAGTGTTGTAGACTCTTCTCATGAGAAGACTCTCAGTACATATCTCTAGATTTTTCCGTTAACAAGAACTAGACGCCTATACTACTAAGCAAACCTAAGAAGAAAAAAAAAACAAAGTGAGTATATAAGTTATACAATGCAAGAATTACTCTGCTCATCCGCAGTTTTTCTCGTCGCTCTACAAACATAAGAACACATCCCTTAACCACTCTTTACCTAATCGGTGCTATATCCGTTCAAGTAGTGATGGAACAGATAGTGATTTAAGTACACACAGCCCATCCGACAGGTCATTGGGTTTTGGCAAATGTAGATGCCTGATATGGTAGTCTCCAAGACGTAATGGAATCAGAATCGTTGGTAAGGTTACGCTTGCTATTTTGTTGTACTATTACACATGTAGGCTCATGCTGAGTAGATATGTCAAACGATCAAGGTTGTTTGTTACACTGTACATCGTTAGGAAATTACTACAAGATCTAGATGATGAGCACCGATGTACAGTGAGCTATGGAATATGCGAGTCAGCCCCCGTAAAATAGCGCAAAATATCCCGTAACTAACTCTGTTCAGGACTACTATCTTCTTCATGTGTGACCAGTGTTTGTTATACATGTAATGTCATAAGTATTGATTTGTCTCCGCCACAGAGCTTGACTGTATAGTAAACCGGAAAATAAAGTCTGGATAATTTCCCTATACAGTCCAGATGTATATCATT